>CAJDSM010048818.1:0-10672 GCA_903981925.1 Ostrea lurida | reverse complement strand
GGGGTTTCAAGAACACATCTTGTAATCTATTGCTACAGAGTATCACATTTTAGCTTACATGTATATGCAAACAGGAAAATCATCATAGATTTCGCATAAGATATATGAACCTCTTAAGAGCCAGACTCGGGAATTGGGTGTTCTAGCAGAAAAAAGAATATAAAAGAAAAGTGATAAACGCAGTTGTTGTGAAACCTGTAAATAAATGATACTGATTTAAGGTAATAGAGAGATCAATGATCTCCCCCACACTTCCTTGTTGATGAATGTGTTGTACATTTCGTCCAATAAACGCGGTGTGCTACAGAATCATGATGATAGAATGAGAGGTTATCAGAATACAATAGCACGCATTAGACAAGAATATCCTATTAAGATTAGGAAAAAATCCAATATACTGACAATTAATGCTAAGCCAGTGCGCTGATATCCTAATAACTTTTCTGCAGGGTTTCTTTGAATTTCTTCATACATGGTTGTGGAAGTTTCTTTGAATTTCTTCATACATGGTTGGAAAAACAAAACTTAAAAAAAATGGATTTAGCACTCAAAACATTTATATGCTAGAAGTACAAACAACAGCAACGTTTCAATGCTATTCTTTGTTACCTACGCAGCAAAAGGTAACAAAAGAAGACCAAATGTTTCAACCGAGTAATTGTATTAAACCTATCGTGTCCCTCTCTAGCATTGCAGTCATATATATTTCGTTGAATATACACTACATAAAGATACTATTATGATTAATCTGTCAAATGTAATATTTTTCAAAAATCCTGTAAAAAATATAAAACCATATTGGTTTCGCCGGGTCAGGCGATCTTAGTCTTAATCTACACTACCTCAGTGGGTTTCTTATTAATATGCCAACATTGGTCAAAATTATGTATCAATTTTAGATTCCATTTTAATATTACAATGCTCAGTTCTAAAGGTATCTTCCTAATGGTTGAGCAAAAATTTGAACGTCATTTTGTTGAAGTTACAAGTGAGAATACATACCTTACAATTCTTCACTATGTAAACAAGGCTCGAGCCTTGTTTTGTTTACATAAGAGATATGCTTCACAGAAAAAATTACCATGTTTAAAACTGTTTAATGTGTTCAGAATGAACTTGTAATTGGAAAATTCTGCTTTATAAATGAACGTATACTACAGTAATTCAATATAGGTAATCAAAAAGCTATTACTCGAGGCCTTGTTTTACATAGTGAAGAAATTGTAAGTGTTGTGATTTTCATGCAACTCAACAAAATGATCGTTCAAAATTTTTGTTGATTTTAGAAATACTCTAAATAAGCCATTGTAATATGTAAAAATGGAAATCTTAAGATTCGAACATTTTTAGCTCAGAACGTGTCCATGCCCCTTTAAAGTTTGTATTGTCTCTCTATGATATACATTTGTCATGTTGTTAGCAGTTTAAACATATCGTAGAAAATAACTTTCACTGCTTTTTGAAAGACATTTTAAAATGATGTGAGAATTGTTTGGGTTTTTTTTTCCCACAAGAAGTATTTTGAATACTTTCCTTAATATCTGTGGGCATGTTAACCTAATTTGCTGTGAAGTTTGACGAGTGCAGAACTAATATGATTTTGCGTTTACGGTGAAGAGTTGATCAGATGTCAGACCGAAGAATTGAACAAATTTACAATAATGTATCCAGCCCCTTCATAAAAATATAGAATGCTGGCAACCTTTATTAATCGCATGTTTAAAAGTAACATAATCTGTATCTTTTGAAATTTATTACACTGTGATTTCTTTAAGGAAATCAAAATATATAAACAGTAAAATGTGAACACACGAAATCTGTCCGGTCAAAATGTAAACAACAAGCGAGAAATAAGCCCCAAAAAGAACGACGTGTCTACAACGTGGCAGTTCTATAAATGGAAAAGAGGATACACGTCATAGTCACGCGATCTCCTTATATGGAAGTAGAATTCAAATCAATGCTTGAAATGTTTGTAGCAAATAGCTTATATATCGAGGTATTTCTGAACTGTATTTTTGAACTGTAAATGCAAAAATATATGATTATATATCACATACATATTTTGATGTGTTGTTAAATACGTATACTATTGTTACTGTAACAAAGAGATAAAAGTCATGTGTGTACATCGCAAAACAATAATATAGTACTGCGCATGCCTACCGAGTCCCAGGCGACTCTGTTGTTTTTCATAGGTTGGTACATGTAATTATATATGTGTGCATCGTTTTACTTTCAATGTTGTAATTACATGTACGTATGAAAGCATAACTTTAAATTATTAGATGTATACATAGAAAAAAAAATCTGAAAGATTTAATTTTTCGTAAAAATACAGATTATGCTACTTTAAAGTATTGATTGATTTCATTCTGATTCACTACATGTAGTTAACAAATTTCAACATTTCGTTTCTTCTAAAACTCNTTTAAAGTATTGATTGATTTCATTCTGATTCTCTACATGTAGTTAACAAATGGACATTTCGTTTCTTCGTCATGATGAAAATTCAATTTAACTGGAAGAGGTTCAAGAATTCCAGTTTAAGGCATACAAAAACAGGGGAACTCGAAAGACAATTTACATCTTCCTTCTCTGCCTTTTAAAGCTTGTCAGATGTTATTAGTTTTAGTCGGGAATTGCGCCCAACTTCAGTGCGTTTTACGTGAATGCGCGTCATATATTTTATTTGAGGCTGTAATTACGAGAAAAGGGGCTTGAAAGAAATTGAAGACTAGCATGACTTAGCACGCTATGTCCTAAATGAGGTGAAAAGGATTTCTCTATTAATTACTAAATTTCCATACATTATCGCCTCCTATTCTATACTTGTATTTCGGAACCAATGATTCGTTGTTACAAGGTTTTGTTTTTTTTTAAATAGTTGTGTCGTGACGTGTTTTAACTTAATTTGAAGTTTGGTTTTTAGTTCATCGGTTTCACGAAAAGTACATACTGCAAGGCGTTAGGTTCTACTGATGCTATGAATATTTACCACAGCTTGCTGTAGCTTCATTGAATTTTCTCGATAAAAAAATTAGTTTATTTAATTGTTACCATCGGATTTCCAATAATCCTGTGATTTTCTATATATATGGTGTTTCCCACTCTTTGGTTGACTAATGACCCGATTGAAAATTTCCGTGAATTGTCACGAAATGATGATGGCTAAGACAGAGCACGTTTCGCGCGGCTTCGACAAACACCTAACGATTTTAATCCAGTCAATATCTCTTGGGTGGCTCTTAACATGATCTATCCCAACAAGTCTTTTGCTGCCATGAAGGAGTACACTGCAAAACGCTGTGATTTTCAAAACTCTACTTTCCTTGGACAGGATTTCAAAATATCACAGTTGGAAAATGAAAGTAATTTAACGGGTTCCAATTTCGATTCAAAGGAATTTGTAATACTGTATCTTGGTGAACGGCAAATTAATTATGTAACAGTTTGCTTGTTAACATGTCTATACGTAAGCATTTTCCTGACCGGATTAATTGGAAACATCTTTACAGTTCTGGTGATTCTTAAAAATGTGTACATGCGGTCGGTGACTAACTACTATCTTCTCAGTTTAGCGTCTGCTGATCTTCTCACCATTGTGTTTGGTAAGTTACATGTAGATGGTCAGTAAATGGACACTTTGAATGATCGGTGCTATATGGCGTTTTTAATTAAGGGGGAATGAGCCATCGTCATAATGACTGGCTGACTTCCGTTCGAAACATGGATGAAAATATCACTATCAGGGTTATATGTCAATTCGTTTCAAATTTAAATGCCTAGCTGAGTAGCTCAGTAAGTTAGCACGCTGCCTTCTGAACTGCAGATCACGGGTTCCAGCAGGGGTTTTAATTTTTTTTTTTCAAGTTGCTTTCTACTAAAATTGCATTTTTTTTTTACGAAAAAGAATGCATTTGAATTTTTTTATTTTCAAAATATTGTTTAATATATCCTCTACTTTTCATGCATGTCAAATTTCTCTGGTGTAGCATTCCACCTTATTTAAACGTTGCTTTTCATCTACACAGTTTACCAGGAAATGCCTATTTTATTTTTTTTTTAGAATTGGAAAGAAAGATTTGTACATTCAAATATTCTCCTCAAATAATCACATATACGTGTTATTTCTGTTATGTAATTTGATGGAATTTGTCCTCGGTAAGAGTTTTGTTCATGTCAAATCACTCAAGCAGATGAACAGCATACCTTTTTATTCCATGATTGTCAATTTAGTGGACAGCTACGCAATGTTTTCATGAGAAAAGAATTTAATTGTAGCACAAACTTAGTATTTTGATGGAAAGGAGAGAAACATTGATTTATTGAATTTTCCTTTCATGAGATGTTAAAAATTCCTTGAATGAAAGTAAAATGAACTCATTATTATATTTAGCTGATCCAATCAATGCTGACAAGAACATAGTTTTTGGCGTTGAAAAAATTAAATTACTGACAGCGATCTGTCTGGCTTTCATTCACTGTAAACGGTTTTATAAAAATTGCTGATCGCTTTTTGAGGTCGGGAAACATTAAAGCGGAAGTCGCCACTGGGGGAAATGAAAGTGACAGCATGGTCGAAAACGGTAGCCAATTTACGATTGATACTAAGCTATTAATCCAATACTTTTACTGAAACTGTATCGCACTTGTGAATTCATTGTGAAATCATTTGGACATATGCTGAATTTGTGGGAATTTATTTTTAACTCTCATGTTTGACAATGAACGCTTCTTGGTGAGATTTTTCATGCTGAGCTGTGATGGTTGTGATACAGTTCGGCTATAATTTAACGAACGTCTCTAATCATTCTACAAATTTCGAAGGTGTACGCCCGGATCAGGAAATCTGCAATAAGTCTTTGTACAATGGCAATTCTTCGTTCGATCCAGACTTGTTCGTTATTGGTTTTCTTGGGAAACAAAGGGGTGATATAACCCGTACTGCTCTGTTGACAATAGTGTACATCATATTATATATTAGCGGTGTTGTGGGAAATTTACTGACGTTTTTGGTCATCTACAAAAACGCTTACATGCGATCTGTGACAAATTGTTACCTGATGAGTCTAGCCCTGTCTGATTTACTTACTATATCGGTCGGTAAGTATTCTATCTTAACCGATTAGTTAAAATTGGAATGTGCTAAAAAAACAAAAGAAAGAAAATATCGTATCGATTGATTGGTTATTTCTTGTTTTACGTCCCACCCGAGAATATTTCACTCATATGGAGACGTCACCATTACCGGTGAAGGGCTACAAAATTTAGGCCTATGCTCGGCACTCTGGACCTTTGAGCAGGGAGGGATCTTTTTCGTGCCACACCAGCTGTGACACGGGACCTCGGGTTTTTTTTTCGGTCTCATCCGAATGACCGCCCCATTCAGTCCCCTCTTACGACACGCAAGGGGATGCTGGGAACCTATTCTAACCCGGACCCCCACAGGTATTTTAATTTGGAAAATGATGGCATATAGTAAATCTCATTACGTAGAAATATTGCATTTTTAATTCCTTGTTACATGGAAGGGGAGTTATGTGTTCTGTATATAAATCACAGAATGGATTGATTGATTATTTAATTGTTTTTACGTCCACACGAGAATATTTCACTCATATGGAGACGTCACCAATGCCGGTGAAGGGCTGCAAATTTAGGCCTATGCTCGGCACTCAATGCCTTTGAGCAGGGAGGGATCTTTTTCGTGCCACACCTGCTGTGGACACGGGCCCTCGGTTTTTCCGATCTCATCCGAATGACCGCCCATTTAGTCGCCTCTTACGACACGCAAGGGGATGCTGAGGACCTATTCTAACCCGGATCCCCACGGGCGCACAAAATGGATAAGTGTTGTAAAATACCCCAAAGGAGGGAGTTGGTTTTATAGAAATATCATAACTCAATATGTTTCATCTGACAAGCTTTTTAACATCTACCCCCTCTAAAATTACTTTCAATATTAACATTGTTACAAGTTGTATGATAACAACTGAATTACAGGGAACGAGTATTGTTTTTTTTTTCATTAGGCAGAGCATTAAAAACGATCACGAGAAAATTAGCATCTACAGGTCCTACATATGACCCACTAGGCCAACCTCGGAATATTCGTACCTCATACTAACCTCGGCTGTATGACGTACGTAAAGCGCCATTGAGAAGATGGCTGCTGTTTACATGTGTTGACCTACAATTTTGACCAACATTTAAAACTTTAAAACTTTCAATGTCTTAAACTGGTTTTTTCCCCTTTCAAAACAGAGTTAACATCAATTCTGAAGCGTAATAATAACAAATTATTGAATTTAATCCATTTTTAAGAACTATTTTAAGCAAGCGCTGTGTTTTCCCTAAGCTGTCAACAGGCGGGAAGATCACAGATGTAAGGTGGATACGCATAACAAGCACTGTCAAACAGCAAGAGGTATGGTGTAGGTTCCGGAACCAGCCGACGTTGGCCGAATGCTACAGGTCCTACATACGACCATGTTCGGATGACATATCTAGATGTCTTCACATCAAAGAGGACATTATGACGTATCGCTCATCGTTAACAGCGCTAATGGGTGTTCTCCTCTTTTTACATGTCTTTTGATGAGTGTTTTCCTTTATTGGCCCATGTAAGAAATACGTGGCCTAAAATTGACAACACATTTATCATGCTCCGTTCTATTTAATTACGTTGTATGTACTACATTTTTGAGTACAAAAAGCTTAAGTGTCATATCCTGTGTTTAATTGGGTCTCCAGGCAAAATCATTATTTGATCTCCGCTATCAATTCTCCATTATGTGGGTGGGTGGGTGTGTGCGCGTGCGTGCGTGTATGTTGGCAATACTTTTTGTAAGAAAAAATTGACACAAGAATTGACCTGACATAAAAATTTTAAAGGAAAGCTCATTCTCAACCCACACTTTTAATAAGGCATCAAGAGAAGCATGCTGTGTAAGCGCTATAGGATGTGTACAACACGGAAGCATTGGAATGCAGTAGGCCTTATAAGAACCTAAACTGTGGCTTCACTTTAGGACGACTTAAAATATCCTGGCTTGATTAGTAGATATTCTGTTTTCTAAATTACAAGTATATGAGGCTCCGTTTTGATAATTACTGATATCCAATATGTGTTGACATGTATTAGAATAAATGATTTGAATATATGCGATATCTATATTCGAATAAGTAAATTTTAAACAGGTTATATTAAATATGAGTGAACTGATGGTCTTTTAATTCATTTTTTATATAAATTGTATTTATTCATGTTCATAAAGCACATGTCTATGACCCACTGGGGGCCACAGGACGGCCTATGATTGGGCCCTCTCTTACCTCAAATCCTGGATCCGCCCCTGAATCCAAATATTATAGTTATTTTGTGTACGGGTTACATGACGATATACATTGTGACATGTATATAATAATACATTTTGTGTACGGTGTGCTCTCACGATTGCATGTACACGTATTTTTAATTTTAATTCCCTGGCAGTAGTATTCCGATCGTGTTGCAGAACATAAATGAAAGTATGACAGCGTTCATGTATTATGTATGATATACACATAATCTGCCCTTTTCACCCTCAAATAACCTTATCACTCCGTATCAATTAAAACGGTTTGTTATGACCATGAACTTTGCTTATACCCAACCAAAGGGAATGCTGATCAAACAATTCACTCATCAATAGTGTTGTTTTTCGCACGTGAATGTCGATAAACAAGTGATTCTTTCCCAGCGGGCACATTAATATTACAGCACATAAGCTGGAACTCGGCAAATGATTCAAAATCCATGCCATAAAACTCTTGACTGAAACAAAATTCAAACATACTTGTATAGCTCATTAAACATACAATTAGACACTTTTCCTGGCCGATCATAGCCAAAGTTTACGTTCTTATTTCAAAATGCATGTGCTTACTAGTATTAGAAAACGTGTTGTAGAGCGTATTTGGATTCACAGGTCTTGGTTCTCCACGAGGATGGGAGAGTAGTGGTGTAGTTGCCATTAGTTTATGTGCCTAAACATAAGTTTTACACCCCCCACCCCCACCCCCCAAAAAAATTAAAAAAATTAAAATGTCAAAATACCCGGAGTTTTCGCTTGATAAAAGTCATTGATGCTAAAAAAAAATATAAATGCCAACCTTGTCAACACCCCGGTCAACACTTTCCTGTAGGCCGGGGTCCTATATGTCAACTATTACTTTAATTCATCTCTCTGACTCAGACACTTTGACCATTCAAAATAATCAGAAACATTATTGTGGCATTCAATATCAAAATACCAAACTCCCCCTCCCCTAAAATATCAACTTTAAAGAATGGATTCTTTTAATGACTTTCCACCATAGGAGGCAGGCTTGCAACAAGTATTTTAGAAAAAAATATTTTATTGGGAATACATGTATTTTGGGGGTGGGGGTATTATTTTCCCGTCATTTAATGTGATTATGTTGGAAAAATATATTGAAAATCTTATTAAGAATCGAAAGACCTCTGGTCAAAACAAATTGGATTACATACTTCTTTAAAGGAGACCAAAAGTTATGTGTATTACATGTGCCATCGAATATAAATTTAGTGATCTCAAAAACACGAAATCTGTTTTTCGTCGGGGAATTCGTCCCCTCCCCTCCCCCCAGCAGGGCGCTGCCTTGGACCCGCCTTGGGAGTCCCACGTACACACCGCTCGCCTGAATTGGTGCCTATACTTCCTCAAGGTCCTAGTTACGCCACTAAATACATGTACCTTTAGATTCTCAGCTACATGTGTATCTTCATGGTAGTGAATGATCTATTGTTCCATCACAGGTAAATAGGATTTTAAAGATTTAATTGAGATGCTCGATATTGAAATACTGCTCGATATTGGAATACGAATATCTGTCACAGAAAAATCTGTGTATGTATTATTGAGACATTTGAACAACATCTTGAAGTATTAAAATAACTTTTTCAGCGTCTCCATAAAGCAGGTTTAACCGTTAAGCAAGGTTAATATTCACTTGCTTTTCCTAGNTTCCTAGGGTTTCCTTAACGTCGCTGAGTGGGCAATTGAAATCAATGTTGGACAAAGTCAAGGTCATACAAGATGCACCGAGACCAGAAACTAAGTTTGTTCCAAAATTTTGCTTGTATTGCATTGCCTTTAACAGATTTGACTAGGGATGGGTGTCCAACCAAACTTGTATGGAGGAAATGTCATGAACTTGCATTTCAGTCTTTGGAGTTTTCATTAACTCATTCTCCTATTCTGAAATTACCCAATATAAAGGAACCTTTCATACTTCAGACGGATGCTTCTGATAGAGGTTTAGGAGCTGTTCTGATGCAAAGAGCAGTAGCATACGGCAGTAGGAAATTGAGAGTGTGAAAGTGCGTACGTAACAGTAGAGAAAGAATATTTCAAAAGTACCTTTACGGTCAAGAATTTTTGTTTTAGAAACTGATCATTGTCCGCTTATTTATTTGAACCAGTCAAAGGTAACCAATAATGCGCTGGACACTCAGTCATCAGCCATATCGATTTAGAATCTCAAGTCATCAAGGGTAACGATAATGTAGGAGCGGATTACCTTAGTCGGTTGTAAATTTGTCAATTAAAATGTAAAGTACCAATCTAGAAAACTTTTATGTTATTAAAAAGGAGATTTGGATAACTGTTCCCAACGCTAGGTCATTTCGGTGACAGTGTCAACAAATGACGTTAAAGACTACATGGATTTCAGTCTCGTGATGAGTTACTGAACGTTTATTTTTATAGAGTTAAACCTTGTATTAAAAAAAAATTTATTAACAAGAAATATTTCTTTGCCCGATAGACATTTTCAGTTGTTTTGGAACATTTTACAGTGTGTTTGTTGGAGACATTTTTGCTTCATGTATATCATTTTTAATGAGATTAAAACGGTTTCAATTTCATGAGAATGTACTACGATTTTTACTTGTATGTAAGCAGTAAAAGCTGCGATAAATGTTAATGAATTTAAGAACGATACGACCTAGACTTCTTGATGATATTTTTTTTGTAGAACTAAAATTATCGAATTTAACTTTGCAAATTGTACCTGTCTATGATATAATATATCGTTAACATTGCCTCTATATTACTCCCTTTACTCCCCGTAGTATAAGATAAATAGAAGAAACTTCTGTACGCCAACACTTCCCCCTGTGATTCTAAGAATGCCTGTTAATTACACTTACGACAATTTCCCGGATGTTTTGTGTGATTGATGTAGTCAATCGGAACACCTCGCCCTTTACTTCGTAAAACTCCGGAAATTTACGAAGTAAAGGGCGAGGTGTTCTGATTGTGATGGATATGACTGTGCTTCCTATTTATAAAACTGAAAACACTCAAAACTCGCACAATATAATGCAACACAAATTCACGCCAGAGTAAATCTATTGAGTTTCATACAATGAATTAGTGTAACGTGGCTTCTTGGAGAACAAAAATTCGGCAAAACACGCGAGAAATTATTTTATACTAATATCAGCAGACGATATTCATGTATTACTTAAACAAATGTTGTTGTTGCATGAACTTGTTGGTAAATATTGAATAATTTGTGAAAAATTATTTCAATATTTCCCTATTTTCAAAACTTTTATCGAATGAGGACTGATAAGACACATAATTTTGATGAATAATCG
>CAJDSM010048817.1:806-15387 GCA_903981925.1 Ostrea lurida | reverse complement strand
AATAATTTCATTGAATTTAACATGCATTACACCCCTTGGGTACATGCTACGCACACATGAAACGACAAATGACGAGAGCTTGAATTTGGCAAAAAATTGCAAAAAATGCCTATATTTCAATGAAAATATTCCACAATTCAGGCTGTTTCCTGTCGAAATATACAGCGCATGCGTCGAGCACAAATTCATAATTCAAGATATATTTTCATTCTTATAACATGGATAGCAAAATATTTATAGTTAATTTTAAATTTTTGCTCACAAATGCTCACTATCTTTTATGAGCAATAATCTGTATGACATTGAGCTGTTTTCAAAACTCATTATAAAAAAGGCGGAAAATTTCTTATTCCGTGACTGTCATATACGATGCAAGCATAAATTAGGCAAGAAACGTTTCCAATTTTGTTAAATGTAGTACGCCTGTTATATATGTTAACTTTCTTAAAACGACGATGAAGGTTAATGTTCAGACAACATTTTACAGAGAAGAAAGAAAATTATTAGGGTCCTTTTAATATATACAATTATACGTTGTTTTAATATTCGTTTTCTTATTAAATGATATAAGGATATCTGTTAACTGAGATAGGTACCAATGTTAACGGCAATCGTTATACAGTACAGCAAACTTCATTGCAGGTCAACCTACGACATGATACCTTAAAAGTATATAACCTAAAAGTGCAAACTTCTATTTAAAGTGCAGATATCATTGTTTTCAGAACAATATATATGGAGGGTACTTTCGGTTTCTTAAAGAGAGACTCATCCTTCCCGCGCTGTAACAGTCCAAACAAAGCCGATATTCAGTCACTACAGTGTAATATGAAAAGATTGAATAAAGGTAAGCTAGATGTCAATGTAAATTCTCACTTAGCTCAGATATCTTATCTTTGAGGCACCGTCTTCTTGAACTTGTACTGTAATTATGGATGTACTCGATCACAGTCCCGTCTTTTAATTAGTTATTTTTTTCTAATATGCTTTTTCTGTAATAGGGACATTGCATTTTTTACCATCCGTGAAAGTTAGGACTATAATGTTAAACATTTGATTGTCAATTTAAGCGGAAAGATGTACCGTAAAGCAAACGTTATTCACTTATGGGACTCTAGTAAATTCTATATCGAGAGCTAAAACAAATCATTGTAAGCCTGCAAATCTGCGTGAAGTATAGGAAAACAGTACACAACATATCAAAGGTATGATACAAAATATGAATAAGGTCCCCAGAATTCCCCTGCGTGGTCGTAAGGCGAACTTAATGGGCGGTCATTCGGATGAAGACCGTCTATAAAAGACCGAGAGGCCCCGGTCACAGAGAAGGTGTGGCACGAACAAAGCATCCCTCCCCCTGCTCAAAGGCCCTGAGTGGCGAAGCCATAGGCCTATAATTTTCAGCCCTAGTCACCCGGCAAGTGGTGAAACGTCTTCATATGAGTGAATATTCTGTCGGGTGAGACGTAAACAAGTAATAATCAATACAATGCATGAGATCAAAATCCAAAGAGTTCAAACTGTGAACTTCATTAATCATTTATGATTGTAGGTAACTGTGGACTTCATTTGGTGAAATATCATAACTGTGACTTTAAACATGAAGTAAAGGTATAATTGCATTGCAATTTGTGTCGTTTCAATTGTGGCGTAGCAATGTACCAAGGTGTGTAAATGCAAATGTTAAACTTTCATGAAATTCATTAATATGGATATAATACATTTTCATGGATCCAGTTTCCTGACATACTCAAATTAGCTGACTACTTTAGTGAGTTGCGTGTTTGAGAGATGTAAGCAAGCTGACATAGCTGGATAAAGGTGGTTTCCAGAATCTTAAGAACACGTTCTCCGATAATTAAAAGGACCATAAGGCGAAAATCCAAAAAGAATTTATGAATGATGGGGACTAGAAACTCGCAAGAATTTTACTCTGAAAAGGTAAGCTATTTCTACTGTACTCGTTTTTGAAACATGAATTAGTTTGAATGTTACCAGATATGAAGGAATGGATAATCGATAATTATGAATGAAAAAAAAAATATGGTGATACTGAATCATTGTAAGGCATGCGAATTAGAAAAATCAAGCAAATCACGGAACCTTGAATACATGATAGATGGAGCCTTGCATGTAACCTATAATTAGGATGGAGTAATTCTTTCCCTGTTACACAACTGCAACAAAATGAACAGAGGGATGCGGCGTGAGCCGAACAAATTAAAGTGAGACCCGTATCAAAATCATGTCTTTATCAAAGAAAAGGGCCCTAGAAAAATTGGTGAACATTAGTATGAAACAAGGTCAGACAGCATTTCGACGCCAATGACAGGATTTTGGACTTGTGCAGAACAGAAGTTCTCCATGTCTGCTGGTCGTACTTGAATATTTTTTTGAATATTGGGAAAAATAAACGGACAAACTAACAACTCAAGTTTATAAAAAAGAAATGGAACGAATATTCAGCTTCTGAATCGTCAACATTCTAAGATTTATGTAGCAATATTTCCCATCATCAACTGTTTATGCGTGTGTTATGTCTCTCAACTTTTCGATAACCAAGAGCCTGTTTCTTGTCATATAAGGGTTTTTAATCGAGACAGGCGACACTGGAAACAAGTTGTTTGCAGGTACACGTTTCAACGACCCACAGTTAAGGGGCGATAGACGCAAAGGTAACAATATTCACAAAAATAGTCTATATCCACATTGAAACTTATAGACTAAGTGACAATAAGAGTTACCAAGAAAGGGCAAACTCATTAAATTCCTCGAATATTATATGATGGTGATTGGAAAAACTTTGGTAGTATGCTATATTGTACATGGACACTTGCCATTTAACCTTCTTCGTACACAGTAGGAGTATAACTCATAAGGTAAGGTATTAAACTAGTTGTGCAATTAGATTTTCTTCTTATCTCATGATCTTTTCCAAAACCCCAGATTTAATATGAGCCTGATTTTGTTTTCTCAAAGAATATCTAAGCGGTGCGTATCTATTTTTATATCAAGAATAAGTTTGTTAAAAACATATACAGATTCAGGAACGTTGCCGCGTGTACATTGCTCGGCATAACTCTTCGGTCGTTATTGGTTGCTAGGTGACTGCTAGTGGGGTCAAATGCGTCTGATTGTGATTCAACAGCCAATTTTGAAAGCCGTTCTTCTATAACACTAACATTTTTTACTACAGATCACCTCCGTTTACCTGTATCGCAATGAACAATTTTGGCCTCGTGGCGGGTGTGACGCTGTCAACAGGGAATCTTTACTCTTCCTGCAACCTGTACCACTTTGTGTATCCAGGGGTATATGTTTGGTCAATCAGTTGTTTTTATATTCTATTTGGGACTTTAGGAGATTTGATCACTCTTTCGTTAATCCTCTGCCTTTCTTGTAACAAAATATGCGATTATACTCGATGAAATATGACTAAAAAGGAAGGTTACGTATTATATTTTAGCAATTTTGGCGGAAACTACTTCCCGCTAAATCAAGTACACCGTTGACAGGGGCTGTGCATTATGGCGGACAAACATGTAGAGTGAATCAGCGCTAAATTAAGTCCGTGAAAAACGTATGAAACCATCATATGTTCCGATTGATTATCAATACAGCTATTTAAATATAAAATACGTTAACTTAACGTTTCTTTTGCATGTTAGGGTAATTCTGCATCCGTCAACGCGTGACAATGTGATGGTTATATATACATACTACACAGAATGTAGTCATTATTCTAATATTTGAAGAATCCAAATATGGGTCTAAATCAATTTCTTGAACATAACGTAAAAAGTAAGATAGCGAACCAATAGTCAATATCATATATCCCCATCAGGAGACGGTATCAAGGGTGCCTCGGAAGGAGTGGTATTCTCTGCTTGACCGTCACACCCAGCTTGAGCCCTTTTAATTTTTGATTCAGAGAACGGAGTAATCCGTATAAATATATTGGTATTTAGAATAAAGGATTAATAAATTGATTAACGAAATTGATAAATTAACAGCATTTGAATCCAATGACAATTTTTTTGATATCACGACCATTTTGCAAAATGCTGAAATTTAAAAGACAATGTAGAAAATACATGCAACATCAATTTGTTGTCAGTAGCCCCTCTCGATATTAACATATATGTTTACATGACTTCGAGCGCGACATAACATCTGCAGAATATTTGCCTCGAAGGTGAACATGGGAATGCCTTGGAGCGTTTATGTCCACTCGATTCCTTAGACCATAACGCTTCCATGGTCTCCCTAGTTCTAATGTTGTGTAAATATAACTTATATAAATAGTTTCTAGAACAAAAACCAAACAGTTTTACTTTATTACATTTATTCATATTTGAAGCTGCACGAAATGAAATATCGAGTATAGCACACTCTGACGAAGAGTGTAAAATGTTTAAAACTAATGATTACTTTGTTTGATACACAAGCTGAAGATTTTCCTAAACTTGCTTATTGTTGCTTCACTCATGGGTATTCACGGAGACAATTTCCTAACGGAATTAATACTTATTTGAGCGTTGAATTTGCCACCATCTGAATTTCGAAAATTCTCCATGAAATAGCTTGATAACTAGTGAACAATGTAAGCATTAATCGTAAAATTCCACCATTAAGTGGTATAATCTGAACCTATTTCTAGCAGTTCCACACATGAGTTTAACGGCCATCTTCTTAAAAGACTGTTGGCTAATTTTCATCCTCGATTAGATTATGTAAATCCTCGGAATTTAAATGCACGAAATGGAAGAGCACCTAGAGTTGCTGTCCTGATTTTTTTTAAAAAACCCCGCTCAATCTATTTATCATGTACGTCTCACCGTAAACCACGAACGTTTTGTAAGTCGAAACCGAGCTAATTGATATGCAAAATCTTTGCAGCGCAAAGGAATGATTTTAGCGATTTTAGAGTGCATATACACTGTTTCCGGTGTGATATAAACTGTTAATATACTGTGTCCGGGGCCGGAATCGTAAGATTTCTGTGGGCGTACAGTGAAAGAGTTGTGACATATAGCAAAGGCAAATGCCAATAAAATGTCTATAGCATATTATACATGTATAGGAATTTCAATACCAGAATCACTTAACCAAATCAGGTGACAAATCTCAATATGCATGGTCGCATTTTTGCGTCTGATATAAAGATTTATCATACGCCGAAACATCTTCTTATCTATCTGAACCAGTGCATAAACATTACATACAGTGCAGATCAATGGTTGCATGAAAACGTTATGGGCAATTTGAAGTATATACAAGATAAACCCAATTTTAATTTTGCTTATTCTTTTGAGCAGGCAGAAAATTTTGCAGATTGTCCACTGCTCGTTGTCCCTTATACCATTGATATATGGTGAAATGAGTCGTCGGGCCTTCAATAGAACTTTTCTTCAAAGTCTCATGTGGCAGTACACCCTTGACATTTCAACTTCACAGTCCTTGGTTCTGGCAAAGGAATAAGCCGCTTCGTAATTTAAAAGCAATTTGTCGACTATCATCATTCGACAAGTCAGGTCCTCTAATGATTAAGTGACCCCACGGACTTAAATTATTTTGTCAAGTGAAGTGGGCGACTTGAAACGAACTGGTAACAACGTCTCACAGAGTGAGCGACAGACGAATGCCCATGATAAATAGGAGGAACTGAAAGAAACATTGATTTTGATCCTACCAACTCTATTTACGAGAATACTCAAGTAGGTATTAACAAATGGCTAATCATTGAGTTAGACGTCAACGGGTACATAGCAGAAGAATGGAAAAGTCGTTCTATTCTACTACCTCCTACATATTCTACTTCTTAAACATACATGTTGATACAGGGTGAAATTCACAACAACTTTCAAAATTTAACGACAACATCAATGATATGTTCCTTCCTAAAATTGAATGAATTACAATAACAAAATTCGATGTAATTCTATTTAGAAAATGGTATGAAAATGACAATGAATCTACAGAAACCAACTCTTATTGTGCCAACAACAAGTTACTTCTGAAGTAGATAATTAAGAGCAGGCTTGATGTTTCTTAATAGATAATATTTTATGTGTCTTTGGGACCGATGTCTTGCAAAATTGTTGCGTATACCCACCTATGGGCACTAATCTGTGCCCCATTTCATTCGCTAGACTTATTTGTGAATAATCTTATCATATGGAAGCGAGATGTCAGTACAATGTTGGTTTCTACACAAACACGAGTATGACGCAGGGCGATAAAAAACAAAACTTTGCCAGTGTCCATACCAAGGCCTTACTGATATAAGGGTATATATAGACAATGCTATCAATTTAACAAATAAAGTAATTTCAACAATAAATGTCCATTTGATATAGTCCACTGCTGACAGAAAACTTCGAAATATAAGACAAGCCCACAGAAAGAAATCACATGATGTGCTACATAAGGTTGTTGGGTAGTATCTTATTACTTTAAAATAAATAAGACTTCTCTACTATTGGCATGACATTGAGGATTAACATACACACTAGGGGCTCAAGAGTAAAAAACGTGCATGACTTGATAGAGTTACTTTGGACAATCTGGTGCAACACCTTCCCTTTTCTAGTGGTAGTTAATCTCTGTAACCAATCTAATCGCCTGCTGATGGGAAGGTTGAGAGTGTATTGCCATTCGAAGTTGTTTATAACGCAATACAGTCATTTAAAGTAGAACCATCCGAACGGCAAAGTTACGATCTACACGTCGCCTAAATGAAAACTCTTTGTTGTAGCGCCGATTTAAAAAAGATTTAATTATGACTAAAGTATAAGTAAATCTCTTCACTATCACAAAGGCAACAAACAAACCGCGAGTGTGGAAGATACACGTTTACTGAGCTAGCAAATATGACTTGAAAACGTGAAACTTAGAGGCCATGAAAGTAATCGGCCATAACAACACGGGATAATTGTATAGACGACTGAGATAGGAAGTTTGCGAAATGATTAAACTTATGATAACGAGATTCGTTTAAAATGCGCTGCATATATCAACAACCAATCAGCAGGCTCCGAATTAGTGGGATCACACTCTACTTACATAAAAAGGAAAGATTAGACGCGGGTAATTTGCAATAGGTCGAGAGCGAGTCCAACGTTATATCAGAGTATGAGAGGAATTCGATAATATTGTTGCAATTCTGACCACTTATAGCAGAGATCAATATTTTTTATAAGGTAAGAAATAATCTCATATATCTGATTAGTCTATCATCTGTCTAATTACAATCTGTTGTCTCCTTTATTATTCGAGTTCGATACACGACAGTACGCAATGGAGACTATATTATTAGTGAACAATTATTATGAATATAAGTCTTGACCTAAAGTAAGTGACATTGTCTAATATTTACCTATAAGTAGGTTTAGAAGAGTCTTAGCTGGCAAGTTTTTTTAGTATTTATCACCATTTAGACCCCGTTTGAAACAAATTGCCTGCCCTTCGTATGAATATAAAACCAGAGGAGTCTTGTCGTAAGGAGAGGGGAGCCACAACATATAGTGAACACAATAGGAGAGGAATAAAAGAGACATATTTGCCTTAGCATAAATGTCTTCCAAAGACACATAAATAATAGTATAAGAAACTCACGCAGCGCTTCTAACTATCTTAACTTTGTAAGAGTACTGCTGTAGTGGCTAGCTAAGAGTACATGGTTAGCGATGTGCCCCTGGGTCCTCTTTGTGTATTGTTAGGTATCACTATTTAAGTCACATTAGGATCATTTCCATACTACATAAAGTATCTAATAGTATATTTACATCAGATATATTTTGTTAACAGAATAGAAACTCATTCAATTAGCACTGAAGGAACAAGATTGAGAATCGAATGCGCTCTGTTTAAGTTATATGAAAGAAATTGTTGGAATTCAACACCACGTAATCACATGTATTTTATTTACAAGAAGTAGAAGTAATCAAGAAGTAAAAGTTAATATAGAACGACTTTCATATATACATATGCTGCGTGTAAACCCGCGATATGATCGGGACACATCAATCAATGGATGTAAGCAGCCACAATTTATGTATAATAACCCCCTATTGAAATTATTTCTCCGCTGAGAGAGAGTTGTACGAGATCAAAATCATGTGCTATCTTCAGTTAGTTCCTGCTTTTTTATCATGCTAATACGTGAGGCAGTACGCTCACTGCCTAAATGGACTGAGGTGGCTAACCAGAATATGACTATGAACAACCACCAGTGACAGCCCCACCTTCCACTCTAGCAACAAAGAGGAGAGGTATATAAGTCCGTGGGTCAACATATAAAAATGTAAGATGGAACCTTGATTGGTCGAAATGACTTGATGATGATCGAACACAGAGAAAATTACGCAAGTAAATATCGAAGAGCGCGATTTTCTCTTATTGCCAGAGGAACCTTATAGGACCTGGTAAGCTTTTAAATGTCAAGGAGCCTCTACAATGCAGATCGTTTAAGAATATAATGTCCTCTAAAGGCCCGCTGGAAATCACACTCAACACAATGTATCTACAAAATGGATATAAAAGTATGAGACAAGTAGCACCCCAAAAATCAATCAAAATTTTTCTGTGTGATAAGAAGAAATACCAACAAAGTAGAACACTCGCGTATAAACTAGATGAGTGCTTGTCAATATCTTCTCACGATAATTCTCATAATCAGACCAATCGAACTTGTCGTTCATATAGAGGAACACCAGACAAATTATGCAAGCTATGAGGGGGCTATATGGTGGCGAGCCTGGTTCGATAAGTATGGAGAGATGGTATAAGAACATGAATTACTAGGTTGCAAGTGTCATCAATAGTGTAGCCATCATCTTAGCGCCTTGAGTTAGTCGACAAAACATTGCGATCCATCTCTACAATATTGTATAATGATGTGTAGTCACAATCCGTTATGTCGAGGTGTTATGTTACGTGGAATATTGACACAAAAGCGGCATCATATTTACAACACCGAGTAATTATAATTTCATGGCTCATTATTATTAATGCGACAATTTGCCATCGCTCTCATATATTCAGACAATTATATGTACATCTGTTACGACCCAGACACTCTTAATAATAAGTCAACGCATACGCGAAACAGAGCTTCTATAATAATCTAATTTATAAATATCGATAATCACGCGGAATAGCAGTGTTATAATTATGTCCGTTTCTCTTATATTACCTGGAATCATAAATACTAATTACCTTGACGTGCAGAAAGATTGTATTTGCATATTCGAGATTATTCTGCAAAAGGTATCGAGATAATATTTCAAAACCGACGGAATCTCTACGATTGCTAAGGTACAGTATAAGACGTACGATCGCCGTTAATATAAAAAAAAACTTCACGAGAAACAGACTCGAGCAATCACGTAGTATCTCTTCTAACATTCGGTTGCATTTTTAGAGAAATATACACAGATGAGCAGTTGTGAGAGAATAAAATTGCGAAACTGAGTCGAGAGGTAGAAATTTAGCCTACATTTAATATAAGAGATGAGCCATGTGCTTAGATAAAGACTGCTGGAGGGTAAGTCCGTACTGAAATATTGTTAAGCTATCTCTTACAACTTCAACCATGGTGTGAGTGCATATATAAAACCTATGAGTAGACTCTGCTTCCGATTGTAATCACTAGTATCCATATGCTATGAATTAATGGAGAGATTGCACGTAAATATTCAAGATGTGGAAAGAATCCACAAGACTGCTCAAAATATACGTTCATTGGAACTATACCGTTCCAAAGCGGAATGAAGTCCCTGAGCATGAAACCATGGCAGAAGGACATAATGGAGAGGCCCAACGTATGTACTGCAAATGTCAGCTGTGCTACATCAAGCATAAACAATGATAGAAGTCATGTGGGGATATGTGTATAAACCATTTAGTAGCACTTGCAGTCAGAAGTAGAGTTTGCGGCTAATATCCTTCGTTAGTAATTTCTAAATCTCGTGCGAGCTTATCCACAAACATCAGTAAATAGAATGTACATACAATAGAGACTGTTTTGATCTAGGGGTTAAATGCATGCTAGTAAATAATATTATCACGTTAAGGTTCAAAATAACTGATGTATATTTACACAACTGAGAAAACACAGAGCGATGTAACAAATGGAGTAATCGAATTGCTATAAGAGGAAACTCGAGATCGGCGGAAGACCAATAAAGCCCTTGCCAAAGGCCCACATTCCTGTCACACTCGAGGCAGCAAAACTATTCTGGTAACATTAAGTAGTCCGTGCCAGCTCGTAAGATCCATGTAAATATGTATTGAAAATTAATAGCAGAGAGGCAAGAGACACCTACTGAAAGAGATACAATGGATCGTGTCTTTAGTAATTTACTATGCCTAGTTGTCATCTTAAATGTCATGAATTTTTGCGATAAAAATAGAGACCCGCGTGGCTATACTACAAAAAAATTGCTCACATTGCGATGTTCATATTGCTAGAGTAAATATTTATAATCAACTCTGTTAATCAATTGTTAATCCGTAATTTCACAAAATATACCAGATACTTCTACTCTTAACGGATAGTTGAATCTCCGGATCAAAATCTGAGTCATAGACTAAAGGGCTCACAGCTGTGTAACCGGTCTAACAAGAATTCACTACTGCGCGCTCACGAGGGTCACCTGATACGATTCGTAATGGGAGAATAATGATGATATTGACGATTTGGTGCGCAATCATTCGACCCTTGTTTGTACGGTTATGTCAGAAATTTGATTCAGGAATCACATTATAAGATCTTGCACGAATTATTAGTAATAAATTGAACTACATTTCGTGACTTGTATTAGAATATAGATTCATAACATCTGCATCAGCATAAGATGCTACGGCTTGTATGCTGTACAATGAGAAATAACCCTAAACATCTGCAAAAAGATGAAAGAACGATATGAGTATATGAGAGATTCTTCTGAGACGGTAATTCTTATTATATAAATTCTACTGATGTGTATGATCGCATCAATCGGATAAAGATGTTATACTAACGTTTAATCACCAGACCCTTAATTATAAGCAGACTGTTCAGCACATCTCTACAAAGATAAATTTGTTCCGCCATAAATGCTACACCCTTGTCACCACACTTCCCGATAGAATATAAAACCCCGCCGGGTGGTACTTGACTTTAGCGAAAGTAAGTCTTCACCGCCAACAATTGCTAAAATTATATAATTACGTAACCCTTCCCATTTTTAGTCATATTTTTCCTCGCAGTAAATCGTATATTTTTTACTAAGAAAAAGGCGAGGATAACGAAGAGTGATCACGAGCGTCGTAAGTCCATATAGAGAGAAAAATGGATTTTAACAAGAACAACATGGTTTCACTTTTGGACGCAAAACCTATATATCCCCTTGAATCTACCGAATAGGTAGAGGCGCTTCGAGCGTGCACTATAGGAACAGTTATGTAGAAAACCATTCTTTTTTTCTCCTTTTTGACTAGGATCCACTATCAGCCTCCAGCAGCGAAGACACTAACTTGATCTATGACTAACCAGAAAACGGCGTAAGCTGGTATTCGTGGTGTTCGTTACATACTAGAAATAACATAAATCAAAAGACACACAACTAGTTTAGAAAACAACAGGAGCTACATAAGTATAAAGTCTCGCTGTGATCACACAGACAGCATTGACCCACGAGCATGTCGCACAAAGTGCTCATCGTAGGCAACGAACATAAAACGCACCGATATGAATTTGCGATCTGATGGAACCCAACGCGGACAATCTGTTCTGACCTACCTAGAAAGTTTTTTCAAGACTCACTCATCATCGATATATTGAACTAGACATGTCACCCTAAAGACTAGATTCTGCTGTGAAAATGCGAGATAGACAAAAAATCATAGCTATATTTCGAATTGGGGCTGTAAAATTTGAAAAAGATTAATGCTAGACTATGAACAGAGAGAGATGTTCGAAATTACAGACTATCAACATTTTTTTAGACCTATAGATAATTGAAGTGTGATATCTCCTCTTTCTGCGAAAGAAGGTAAACCTATGACAGTTGGCACTGTCACAATATGATATACCATACCTTGAAAACATAAGTTGTTGCAATCATTCATGTGACATAAACATAATGCCTTGCATAAGGAATATTCTTAACGATAGGATATCTTGCCTTTCTTGTGAACGACCTATTGGTGACAAGTTATACATCATGAAGTGCATTGCACCTTAGAGAGGAATAGTAAAGATATGTATGAATCTATTAGAGGGTAGATAATATAGTTACATTTGCGTATTGCCTTATAATCAATGTTGGTGACATTGTTGTAAGAAACTGTCATCTTGACAACAACTTGTTTCCAACGCTATTGCCTGTGTCTCGATTAAAAACAAACATTCACTTTAAGTCAATTGAGCACATGTAAACTTGGATCACGACAGGCTTCTTGTGTCGTTGCACAGATCGAAGAAAAAGTTTTGAATGACATTACCACTAATCTAATCAAACCACCGTTGGGAGATATGACGGGGCAATATTGCAACTAAGATATTATCGGTAGGAAGTTTGGATCTGATTTCTAGACAGCTGTCGCATGATCGATCACAATAACTTTCTAATATTCATTGAGAGAGTGTCGAAGTGAATAGTATTTTTTGTAATGTCAGGTTGAATAGGTCAATTAAAATTCATACAATTCAAAAAATAAAATTTACAAGATCGAGCTAGTTACAGGAAGCTAGGCGTTAGACAAAGAATTGCAAATGGTTATCCTCAATGTGTACATCTGGTGGTCAAAGATTGCTGTCCTGACAACTTGTTTACATAACAAATTGACAAAATAACTACTTATAAGCGAACTCGTTTGCCCATTATAGACCTCGATTTTTTCGAGATGCAAGTACTGGACGACTCTTCTACAGTGTGTATAAGTTTGCCTTATGACTAACACGGAGAGAACCTGGTACTGTGACAGAGTGAACACAGTGATAGATCGCACTCAATCCGCACCTCAATTTATGAACGGTACACCTTGATATCATCTCGATCATAATTATTGACTCACGAAGCTTTCAACGAGTTTGTTTGTATATCATTGAGTATTTTTATAATTCGTCATTGCACATTCAGTGATGAAGGAGTATGACTAACGAGAATCTTTTCATTCATAAAATATACTTCGCCATTAATGTCTATTATATTCCCTTTCATTTAGGTAATGCCACTACTTGTAAATGAGGATAATAGCTAATTGAATCACGTCAAACGAGAGAGTACAGTCAGAAAACAATGAGCTTATACCTCTCATCAGAAACACACTTCATTGCGGATGCTTTGTCTTTAGTTCCCCCCTTCTATTTTCATATATGTCTTTTGATTTGTCTGCTCAGGTACACTTTAAAATCTATTCTGGACAGCCGGGATATTCTAGAGATTCTTATGTGAATATCGACAACATTATTTTGTATGCAAGGCGTATGATTTCAGCTTGCATACATTCTCTCAAACATCGAAAGCACTTAAGTAGTTCAGCATTAATATCAGAGTATTTCCGGAGATACGCGGACCTAGGAAATTGAAGATACTTAACTAGATGTGTCCATGATAGAGTTGGAGTGCTAAGTTGATATTTATGAGAATATAAATATCACATTATACCAACCCTGAGGGTAAAAAATCATAGTCTGATTATCAGGCTACAACATGAAGATGCGTAAACAATAAATGCATGACAAGAATAATTATTGCACTCATTGAACTGTGACATGGTTTTAATAATCAAACGAGAGTTTGAAGTATGTGGACAAATGAGTCACACAAAGTACACTCCATTCCATAAGGAGAGCTTATCAATGAAGACACAATAAATGGTGAACTAAATTGTGAAACTCTATTTGATATAAGATTGCGATCTCTCACATTTACTGTTTACGTTCTCCCTACACTCGAGAATTAATTTCAATCGTCCAAAGATCAAAGTAGCTCTCACGCCCAGCAATTTTGTCAGCGTAGTGATGAAGGGCGCAAAATTAGGCCTCAAGTGACTTTGCCAGTCGAAGGACGCGATTTTGCGAGAGAAAAGTGGAAGTGCGATCCTTTATTATAATAATTTGCTGGAGGTGCCACGAGCACTCTTGTTCATGAATGATCACGGGGCCTCGGTTTTTTTGCTGTCGTCGACGCAAAAACCGTAAGTGAACTCTGTCCAATCAAGATTCAAGCCCTCTTTACCACACCAAAGGATTCTGGACACTACTAAATTATTATATTATTGTATCAACTTGCATATGTTATTGTGTCTGATTACACTATAACTCTATAACAGAACAATCAAGCTATGTGAGTATAGCCCATATATGTTATTCTATAATCTATAGCGCCCATCACTAGTAACATAACGAGATTACTAGGCTGTTTACCCGCTTACAACTCTTCGCTATAGATAGCAATCCTCATAAATGCTGATAAAAACAATATTTAGTACACGTAACCTAAACTTCTCAACTGGTGATGTAAACAAGCATTTGTGCCCGAACACATTCGAAAAGAGAGCGTTGTAGAAAAAGTAATAACCTAAGAGGAGA
>CAJDSM010048813.1:58-14815 GCA_903981925.1 Ostrea lurida | reverse complement strand
ACTGTAACTTGTACCTAGACTAGTGTAGTGATACTATGACCTTGACTTTTGACAAAAATTAGCATCTCTCTCTCATCATGGTGATCAAATGTAACAAGTTGTAAAATCCTGTAGCTTCCTTTGTGTTCTGTCTAAAACATTTTCCTACTAAGTGATACTATGACCTTGACCTTGAAAAACTGTAGGCATCCTCCTCTCATCATGGTGATCAAATGTACCAAGTTGAAATATCCTGGAGCTTACGGTTTTAGTCTGTATCCTGTCTACAAGGCATAGGCAGACAGATGACGCTACATCATATTTATGCCCATCTTTGACGGGCGTACAAAAAGGAAAAGACAAAGGAGCTGATTTTAATCAGAATGGACATGCATATGCCAGACAAGATCTATACTACGAAATAAGTTAACTGCACTTTATATTTCACGTGTTATGTTTAGTTTATGAATTATTGATGTTCAGTTGAGAAGAATGTACAGTTGAACCTCGTTATCTCGAACTCGATGGGACCAAGAAAAAAGTTTGAAATATCCATGGATTCGAGATATCTGGGGTAAAAATACTCAGATAATAGGTGGCTGGGACCTCCAAATTATCACTTTGACATATCCATGGTATTCAAGATACCGAAGTTCAACTGTATGTGAACATAAATAAATTTATTTTATTTTACATGTTTACATTCATTTGAAAGTCTACGATTCCTTCATGAGAACATGGGCCACGACATGAAGATCAATGCAGTTTGAAAAAAAAAAAAATTAAAGAAAGAAAAATAGCTGGGACTTCTGAATACAGAATTTTTCAAAAGTGAGGTATTAAATGGTAATGCTATATGTATGTGTTATCAATCAATATTTTTAAAAAGCATGTTTAACATTACATGTATTATGCATACATAAAAATTGTACACATTCTATAAAAAATCTGTCTTGCAGAAAGTGCATGTTTTATTCAAGCTAAATGTGGTTATCAACATGCATTAGAAATACATGCACAATATAGAGACACAAGGCTATAATGAATTTACACAGTATACATGCAATATATATATGTATAGCATGCATGTGTATTTCATACCTGTGTAGTATCCATAGTGTTCCAGATGCTTGCGCATAAAACTGTCATATGGATTCTGAAATGGAAAGAAAACGGTAATCATTTAATTCAAACAATCATTTTATTCAATTTTGAAGGGAATTGGGTAGTAAAAATATAATTGTTTGACTAGTATGCCTAAAAATGATCATGCAAATTGTTTTCCTTCTGACAAACACCATAAGCAGTGCTATACACAGACAACAGGGATCGACATTAACGGTTGTCCGACTGTCCCGATTGCCCGGGACAAGTGAAAGCCAATTCAGACAAGTGAATCTCGAACACTTGCCCGATCGGGCAATGATTATTTCAGGAGGAAAACTTACTATTTTTAATTGTTTGATGAATTTTGAATATACAAAATTAAGTCTGACTGTCGACTGTGTAGTTTTTGTTTATCAAAGGCCATACCATACTTTATTCTATTCAATAATTACTTGACGTATGACTTATCTAGTGTTTAGTGAAAAATGGCGGTTCACATGAGGAAAAGTTTCGAAAAGAAGACGATAGAAAAACGGAAATGTAGAGAATGATAAGAAATCCCAATCAAAAATTAAAAATACGAGTTTCAGTGCATGACAATTACAATTTACAGGCTGTAATTAATTTTGCTTTTACTTTAGGCCCGGCTGTGCATGTACATTTGTGAAAATTCAGCGTAAGGCTCTTATTGCTATCGCTGCCGGCACTTTTGTATTTTCTTATCGGTAAAACAGTTATCCGAATTGAAAACATCTGGGAAATTTTTATGAAGGAATTGAATAAAATCCAATTTGTTCACACTTTAGATGCGTTTTTTTTTTATTCTTTTATACAGTTAAAATTTTTTGACAAAAGTTTTTCATTCGGACAAGTGAAAGTTTGAGTATACTTGCCCGATGGGACAAGTGGAATGAAAAAGTTAATGTCTATCCCTGGACAAGCTCAGGATACTATTAACGCAGTGTGGCAGGAAGGGAAAGACCAGGATTCGAAACCCGTGGCCTCTGTTGATGCTCCAGTCAGGTGCTCTCTAATGAACGTAACTGACCACCGGCGATCAATCAATACTGGTTGCTACATTCCTCCTCCTAAAATTGTCTTCTAACCTTGAAGACTCACAACCCAGATACTTTTGCCATCGTTAGTCAATGGTACTAAATATAAAAGGAAGGAACAAAATGCGCAGCGATGGAGTAACTGGAATTTGAACCGGGCTCCTTACCTCTAGTCAGGTGTCTACCAAATGAAGCCATCTGTTCACCAACAATTGAACCATCCGACTTTTACATTCTTCTCCTCCTTTAATTGTCTTCACACTTAAAGGCATCAAACGAGGATCTATATCCCCGACAGACATATTTTTTCACCTGTTCAGTTCCAGCCCATGAACCAAAGATATCCGGATCCTGGAAGAGAGAAAATGCAACGGACTGCACCAGGATTGAACCCGGGGACCTGAATCTCTAGTCAGGTGCTCTAGCAACTGAGCTAACTGGCCATCAACAATCGAACCTGTCTAAACGCTACACAAGAAATAAAGTCCACAGGATTTGTCCACAACAAGTCCTTCAGACCAGGGGTAAGTGACAGAGTATTTCAATGTTTGACTTGATTTCAAAAACTTTGCATGTACATGTAATACATTTTCTTAGAGACCTTGACATTGTCAAATGACCTTGGGTCTATGATTATGGACTCTCACTTTGGTCACAACCTGCATTAATTCTCATACCATAATAATGATTACATAAGAGTAACATGAAATGCTTATAATGTATCAGATATGTCATGTATAATGAATCTACAACAGATTTGTTTGTCACTGAACATTTTTTCCCCCATAAATTCAACTGTCCACAATATATAGTAGACCTATGTATCTACAACAAATTTTTGTTGCTAACCTTGTGGAATTTCTAGTACGTCAATGTTGAAATTTGTGTATATGTCAAGTGTTTTATAAAAGTTTTGAAAATTTTAAAGACTGAAAGTATCACTGCGTGGTCTCTATGTGGTTTAGGGTTCATAAAAAAAAAAGTGATATCCTGGAGAGAAGATTTAAAGGTACGTAAACGGAAGCTTATATTGACAAAGCAGTCAAGGTGAAACCTTTTTAAGTTAAGTCTTAAAGAGACAAGCAGAGAATTCAAAGTCTTTTAAAATATCGACATATTCTATTCAGGTGCGAAAATAAATTTATTCAGTGCAAGAGCACAAACAATTCATTTCCGAAAGTCATTTGATTGTTATTTACAAATCCAATCCAACAAGGAAAGAGTGAGGAAGTCATAATCGCCACTTAAAACTTTTATTGTTATATTATATTTAATTATTGGGTTTCCACAACCATTTGCTTTAAATTGAATCAAATACTGAAATTATTCAAAGCTCTCCCACTGTCAATCCAAATTTTACACTGTCTTATAACAAATCTCATCAAATTGTATACAGTGTCTATGACAGCTCATGTAGATAAAGTATTTCACTTGTAGTAATGATTTAACTTACTGTGCCCATATATAAAATATAGATATATTGCATATTTTATTACACCTTTCTACCTTCATAATGTGGATGTTTACTTAGGAGACTTGGTTGTAGTGCTTTATGGCTCAATAATCTGTATTATCAAACCTGCACAAACCCTTGAATTTACTTGTCCAACACCTGAAAGATTTATAAAACTGTATCTTCTAAATGTACAGTAACACAATAAGCGATGTATTTGTCAGACAATATGATCGAATAAATCTGTGTTTTCCAATTGGCCGAGATATAACAACCTTGGGAAAATAGAATGCATGTGCCTTTGAGGTTACTGTAACATAAATTTGTCTAACATAAGACAACAAGAGCAACGCCAACATAGCAATATATGTCCGTCTTGGCCCAGACAATGGTAAAACCACTACATGCATTGTGACCTTGACCTTTAACCAGTGACATTGGCGCAAGGACATGACACATCCTTAGGTCTAGGGCAACAAATCTGTGAGATATTATTGAAATCCCTGCACTCAGTGAAAAGTTAAGGCCAGGACAATGTTAAAACCATTATGTGCATTGTGACCTTGACCTTTGACCTTGGCTTAAGGTCATGATACTTCCTTGGGTATAGACCAACAATTCTGTGAAATATTATTCCAATCCATGCACTCAGTGAAAACTTATGGTCCGGAGAAGGTAAAACCCCTATGTGCATTGTGACCTTAAAATTTGACTAGTGACCTTGGCTCAAGGTCATGACACTTTCTTGGGTCTAGACGAACATTTCTGTGAAATATTATTTTAATCCGAGAACTCAGTGAAAAGTTATGGTCAAGACAAGGTTAAAACCATGTGCATTGTGACCTTGACCTTTGACCAGTGACCTTGGCTCAAGGTCAAGACACTTTCTTGTGTCCAAGAAAACAATTCTGAAAAATACTATTCCAATCCATGCACTCAAGTCAAAAGTTGGCCCGGACAATTTAAACCATTATGTGTAGTGACCTTGACCTTTCACCAATAACCTTGGATCAAGGTCATGACACTTCCTTAGGTCCAGGGCAAAATTCTGTGAAATATTGTTTAAATCTACAAAGAGGTTCAGAAATGGCCTGAACAAACTATTTCGGACGGAAGCTGGACGACAGACCCCATACGGACGGACAACACATTAACATAATTTAAATACTCCTCGTCTGAAGACGAGCGTATAAAAAGTAAACTGGGATTTTCAAAATTGATGCGACTGATTATCATTTTTGTGTCATTTAACGTAAACTTTTGTCTATACACTTAAATTGACCATCTCTCCCTATAACTTTTAACAAACTAACTGCATGATTATTTCTCAAACTTGTGTAATAATGTATCATTGTGTTAGGTTAAAGGATGATCACTGAGGTTATAAATATTATTTGTTCATATACCTCAATCAAGAAAAAGCTATAATGGTTAAAACAAGAAGCTTGTGATTCAGAAGAACATTAACTTTTGAAAAGAAAATAAAAGAGGAAAGGACAAAAATTTACCCTTTGTTGTTAAAAGGGGTATACTATACAAAGTAATTGATTTTAAGAGGGAGTTTAGTCAAAGTTTTTTCTTCTTGTAGCCTCCTTGTTATAGAATTCATTTAAAAAACCAATTAAGTTGCAGTAAATGGCTAGAATTCCACTCTAAAACAAGATCTGGTGATTTTACTATTTACAACATATCTGAATTGCTTTGCTTCTTGTACCTGATAACATTAACATTCCCCTAGCATTACCAATACACAGATAAAACAGTCAATAGGCAATCAATGACATGGCATGCTAAAGCCGTTAGCGGTTCAAGAAAATCTTACACAGATATTTGCTTTAGACTTGACTTTTGCTTTTTATATCTCGACAAGCATTTGGAATTGGAGAACCTTGTATAATACCATTTTACTTTGGGCAAGGATGAGTTTGTGTAAACACATGTACATTGTAGATACCGTATATAGTCATTACAAGTTGAAGAACATACAAAAGAAACTTAATTATATTCATCAAGACACCAGACGAAAGTCACATGATCAGCAATGTACTATAATGTATACATGATCACAAATAGACTGCGAGGTTACACAACCCAGAGACATATATAACAATATATGTCTCTGCACAATCATATATGTAAATTTTCACAATCATACTTTATATTTAACAGATAAAAGTACAATTAAATTATGAATGTTGAGTTAGAATGTGTATAACCAGCTTCAATACACTAAATACCTGTACAACTGATAAGTCTTTTGAAAATAAACTCAGAAAGAAAACAATATCAGTGTATGCCTAGTCTATTTAAGTTTATCGTATACTTACCAGATCAAATTGAAATTCACTGTCAGAATTCCACATGGTGAAACTATTGGCATAGTTTCTAACCAGGTCAAATAGCCCATACACACCAAGACATAAGTTTGGCAATGACTGAAAAAGTAAAACTAGTTTTTCTAATTAAAATTGCCATTAAGACTATAGGCCTACTGATCAAGCTTTTCCTAAGGTCCTTTGAATCAAATCGCTTGTCACAAACACATTTTTTGATTATCCCTTACTTATACTAAATTCTAAATCATAATCAGTTAAAATAACACACTGTGCGATTTCTAATACATCTAGTTTAAATCCCCGCTAAATGCTACTTGGCTTATAATTCATTATCAAGAACCAACGTGCTCTATTTTGAGTTGGTGACTATTTACACCAAAAGACGCCACCATACGCAAGAAGTAAACCAATAAATTGATTCATAACCTGGTCTTAATGGACTAAATGGGACTTTTTCTTCACGGTCAAGTTACATTGAAAACGTATAATTAACCTAATAATGGTGTATCTTGATTTGATATGTTCTAAAATGGTCATATAAAATATTGCGCTGCAGACGATGTTGTCATGCACCAATCGATATAGAAATAAGGTAATTGACCAAGGAGTGCCGAGTGATCTAGCTACCCCGCAGAAAATATTAATTTTGGTGTCAAAAAATAAATCTATATTGATAATCATGGTCTGATAAAAATACACATAGCAAAATTATCAATATTTGTCGAATCTTGATTGATACTTTTCAATATTGACATTTAAAAACAAATATTTTTGTACTTTCTTTTTCTGGTTGGACGCCATATTGGGAAGAAGTCCAACATGGTATGAGATGAATATTCGTGAATTTGTAGTGTGTTTGGAGAATAAGATATGATTAAGATATAAAAGAAAGCATGTTGATGCTAGAACATTCTTGATTTTATACGATTGCTCATGGATGGCGAAAAGACAAGATGTATAGCTAAGTTTACGTTTTATGTTCGAATTTCCTCGGAAAGTGTATTAGAAAATGATTTTATTGTGATGTGTGTTTCAGGGTGCCCACAAAAGTTACAGAACTAAAATGCGTCTAGCAAAGAAGCAGAAACAGAACCGCCCTGTTCCTCAATGGGTCAGAATGAAGACTGGGAACACTATCAGGTCTGAAATGCAACAAATTTTAATCTGAGATTCCAGCGACTCTTTCTGCCGCTTGTATTGTGGTAACTCCCCCACACGTAACAATATACAAGCAGGGGTAAGCGTCATAGGAACCTAGGCTTAACAGAAATTATGATGAACTTGACAAAAATTATACCCCAAAAATGTCTCCCATTCGAGTTATGAAAAGAATATAACATCAATTGTACAGGTGGGGAACGCTTAAATAAAAAAAAAAGAAAGAAATTTTGAAGTTGGACAAACAAATCAACAATGAATATTAGGTATAAACTAGCAATTTTATCGACTTGCACAGATGTTGGCAAGAAGGGGTCATTTTGTGGGAGGAAATCGGAGAACCCGGAGGGGACGCGGTACATAGAATTACCGAAATACCCTGGATTTACCCGAAATAACCCCAGAAAAACACCAAAATATCCCTAACCTACCGAAATACGATTTCATTTCATATTATTGTAATTAAATATTTGTACAAGTTTCTTTTTTATGAAAACAACATTCCGATAATTTATTGAATTTTTCTTCTTTATTTCACATCGGATACGGCTATTGAAAAGAACAGTGGATCTTGTTAAGAAAAATTATTAAATGGTCGATAAAATATCACATAAGTAAGCTTATTAAGGCATTAATTTATTGGGAATGGCACACAAAAATTATTGTGCTTCTGAATATTTAAGAAACACTATCTTTAATGATAATCAATATACAAGAAAAATTCCATAATATTGTTAATAACCTGTTTTTATAAACAAACTTCTTACACAAATTTTAAATTACAATTATATGAAATGAAAAAATTGGGTATTTCGGTAGTTAGGGGGGTATTTCGGTTTTCCTGGGGTATTTCGGTAAATTCGGTATATTCGGTAATTCTATGTACCCGGAGGGGACGTTATGTTCAAGTGGGCGACGCACAATCATACTCTCACATACACCACATGCTGAGACCGGAATGGGGATCGAACTCAAAAGGGAGGGATTGCAGTAGTGGGTCAGAAGAAGAAGTGCTAATAACCACTGCTACCGGGTAGCTGCATAATGTAGCCCTCTCTCGATTTTTTTTATTCTGACATTCACGGGAGAGGGCTACAATTCCATAGGAATCTTCGTATGGTGCTAAATATTTAGCTGAATAAATCATAATAAACCGCGGTATAATTTTATTTATAATGTGGTTACATCAATTACGGTCTCGTTTTGCTTAGTGCAATGTCTATCTAAAGTGTGTTTTCTATAAACATGTACCACATGCTAAAATTCTTCGTCTAATCCGCCATAGTATGATTTCGGAGGTGGATCTAAAAAAACAAAAACAAATGACAATCGGTTGGAAAGGTAGTTGTTTCAACATGAACTCGACGACATTCCTACAAATAAACGAAATAATGAATATGGTGACAGAAAATAGATTACACATATCCCTTATCTTTTTAAACTTGATATACCGATGAAATCGCTCTGTGTATATCTACCTTATATGGGCATATGACAGGAAAGTCCAGTTTAAAAAAACCAAACATGGCGCCTGAAATACCGAATCGAGAAATAACAGTGTATGGATATCGTTAATATGGTCGGATAAAGCCTCAAAAAATTGAAAGTTGTAGGTTAGTAATTTATCTATAGATTATGAAATATATGTTTCCATTTTTTATTTTATGCAAAAAGAAGCCCAGCAAATGATTATAATAATTGGAAATAGTTGCGGGAGTGAATCCTCCCGCATCTGCACCATTACGGAGATCCTATGGATGTGTTCCCCCCCCCCCCCCCCCAAAAAAAAGGGGAGAGGGCTACATTATTGCAAGCTACTACCCGGCACCTCTACAGTGACATCTCCTTTGAGAAGTGATTATTCCTTCTGTAGCCTAGAAAAAAATATATCGTGATATATAAACCAAGAAAACGAGGAGTTTATATATTTGTACTGTTGCAAAGAAAAAAGTCAAAAGTGCAATATATGGTGCTTCTGCTGCAAATATTTGAAACAAAGCAACAGTACAATTTGTAATTGGGTTCTCGGAGTCCTGCTCTTTTTCGCAGCCGAATTTAATAAAGCCTGTGTGTATCTAATATTTCAATCAAGATAGGTAATCCCCCAATGTCCATTGTTTGTAGCACTATATTTAGCAATGACATAAGTTTTGAGAAAAAAGATCAAAACACCTTTTCATGTACTATTGTGTACTCTCTGCACTAGTCTAGAGAGGGAAGTGATTTGCATTTTTAAGTCAAGAAATTATTTTGTGTTTCCCCAACCTGTTGTATAACATGATGATTGTATAACTTTATTACTTGAAGTTGTGATGGCTTTTTAAAAGTAGTAGTTGTATTGCTCTCTGTATATAATTAATGCCCCCCCCATCCGACCTCCCTCCCCCCCCCCCCCCGCCCTGGGATCATGTAACAATACAGTCGGACTCGTAAGCCAAAATTTCAGATCACTGTAAAATGGTCAATTACTTCTGAAACTTATTTGGCAATCCTAGAAACACCTTTTGTGATTGACTAGATTATAACCAAGTGTTCTTGAAAAGTGTCGGTAATGTCTGGATTATCCCGATAAAAATAGTAAAAATGTCCGATAACAAATTGTTAATTGTCGATCCTGATGTCCGATAAAATTCGGGATCGAAGTTACGTTTTATACCGATCCAAAAATGCAGGCCAATGTGCCTAAAATTTCAAAAACGATGCAAAAACACGTAAGGCAATGAAACGGATACGGATCGGAACAACTGTATAAAAGAGCTATGAGGAGAAAAGAAAACTGCCTGTTTTCAAGGGGATGTGAAAATTGGGAGAATTTTGTCTTTGAGTTGACTCGGAAAACCTTTATTATCGGATAAATCCAACATTACACATTGTTGCAGAGGAAGATATTCTAAATAAATATCATATTGACAGAACAAAGGAAGATGAGAGAGAAGTTTAAGATTTGAAGAGAGCTAAGTTTAGGTTGAAAGATAATTTGAAGAGGTGAGAGACAGATGTAAAGACAAAAGACTTCTTCAAGTGGAGGGATTGAGAGAGAAGTAGAGAGATGGAGAGAGGAGAAGTTGAGGAAAGGGTGTTTTAATCAATAGTGAAAATAAGGACCTCAGAGTTGGTCAACAAACAAGAAAGAGAATGCATGAAAGAAGAATTTATGAATTGAAGCTGAAAGTGGAGATTGAATACGAATTGAGTTATCGTGATGTAAAATATTTAAAATCTTAAAAAGTATGGTATTTTTTTCGTACTGACAAAGATTTTGTTTGGGCTGACACATTATTAAACTAGTGTCAGTCAGATGTGCTGACAACTTCCAAAAAATTGAAGAAATACTGTAATACTATTTGTCAGTTTTTAGGGTGGCGGTGGAAGGTTTGGGGGACTGTAACAATTAAAAAACCTCGCACTAACTTGCTTATTCCTCGGACTTTCACTCATGTGATGAATTTGAGAAGGGCACTCTGCAAGGCATTTTAATGAAACTAACATTTTCTATTTATTTGATATAAATTTGTTTTGTGTAATTTTAATTTTTGTTAGTCATTTACAGAATAAAGTGCTGAAGGGAGACTGAGAACGTACGAAGCTGATGAGGATGTAAACTGTTGTTCATCATGGACTCTTTGTTATAAAGTTATGTCAGTAAAAATGTGTCGATTGGGCTCTGTTTACAAATTGACTTCATTGCAAGTAATACAAATTAAAGACGCATTGAATGAATATATCTGTGTTTAGCATCATGTCACTTACTATTATTGGTAAAGTATTCTAAGTGAGATTCAGCTCACCAGGAATTAGTGTGTTACGAGTTTTGAGAATTAAATTTCGTAGACTACTTTGGAGGGCTATTGGTATTATGTTGAACGGACTAATGGATTGGAACACAGTTTAAGAGGTTATTTTGTTCTTTTAAATTACACAACGCAAAAATATTAAAATTGAATTAATCCATCAATACGCAAGATGTCTCCTCAAGAAAATAATGCATTGGGTTTTTTGATTTAAATTTCAATTCCCCATGGGGCACCTCTTATACTGGTTTGCGTGTCCGTTCCGCCAAGTACCCAATGCGCCTTTGGAACTAGTGAATCGGAGTTGAAGTGCTATTACCTGGCTTCTGAATTCAGGTTAACTCGCGGGTTTATTGGCATGTATGAAAGGAAAAGGTACGTGTTGATATCTGGAATAAAATAAGCATGTGGCTTACACGACTCGGGTGGCGGGATCGTTGCAAAGAGGGTGGGGCCGCGGTTTCGTGAAAAGGCAGCAATAAGCTGTAAGGTCTGGGATGAAGCCAAAAGTGGGGGACCCAGTGGGGCGAAGCCCCGGAAGCTTACGGGGTTTTTATAGCTCTAAAGTACTTTCGAGGGTTGAATGTTGTTCATATAATACATAAGAAATTAAAAGTAGGGGTCTAGTAGCGTGACGTCATAGACTGGAGTGAAAGTGCTCGAATTTAGGTGGATTTAGTATATTTTTCATTTAATTTGAGTATTTTAATTTATAACAATGAATTGAAGTTTAAAATCCATCATTCAATATTGATATGACTATGATCCAATTTTCTTTCATTGTTGTTCATTATCCCACACATACAAACCAGCAGGACATATTGTTTAACCTGATATCTATTACCGTGTAGCACGTTTAAAGATTAATCGTGTAAATTTAAAAGATTTTTTTTTCATGAAGTGCAATAATAGCACTTGAGGAATTAGGATACAACAATTCAGGCACTTATTACAGTTTATATGTATTTGTGTATTTCTGTTGATGTGGAAACAATCCTCAAAATGGCTTATTTTGGCAAAAAATTGTAATGGTAAAATCGAGATGCTGTGAACATTTTATGCTGAGAAGGTGTAGATACTTTTTAAAATGCATTTTAACTAAGCAATATCATATATGAACATATATGCGAGATTTGAATGAAAAATCACAAGTCAATTTTTTAGTATTCATATTAAAGTGATTGTGCAGTGCTGTATTTTTTACTGCGTGGTGGTGCGTATTGGGTTCAATTTTGTACCACCATTATTAAAAAACATGAGAATTTATGTTTAAAATTTCAACTTCTAGTTTATCTAATTAAGACATATCTATTTTCATATTTAAGAAAAAACGATTGCAGGAATCATAACCTCAAACAAAAATTATTACAATTTCTAGGAACTTCTTTCAATGAATTCGATATTGCGTTTGGACAGATGGGGGTACACTTAATAAAAATACCATAATTTACTCATTATACTGACAACCCCCTAATTTTTCTTTACATCACCCTAGAAGAACATCCTAAAGTATTTAAAACTCAATTTTTTGAGAAATCACCAAGTACAGTCGGAGGTAGGGACCTAATCCTAAGTTGGTCACCAAATAGGGGGCCACCCCTTAAATGCCGCCACTGGACTGGGAATAATAATTCAAATTAAACACATTTAATATCAGATCAATGGGATGGACGAATAAGATTACAGTGGTCTATAACTGGATCTCAAAAGCTTCATAAAAACGCTTCCAACAAAGATATATATTATTGCGGAATTAAGTAAATGTTCTCTCTCAAAAAAAATACTTACGTGTCAAGGGCAAACTAGAAGTATTGTGAAACTACAATATAGCCAAAGTGTTAACTTAAAAGTTGGGGCTTTATCCAAATGGTGATCTAAAGAACTTCTAAGTGAATTTGCAATCTCAGAACCTTTTTCATAACAACATCAAACGACTTTTAACCTTTCACAACATGTCTACATGTTTTAAAGTTAAAGACGGCTGTGTAACATTAGACATAAGAAATGAATCTTTATTTTTTCGGGTGATGCCAGGTATCAGACCGATTTTGACCGGTAAACTCATCAAAGCGCGAAGCGATTGGATGATAAATAGTTTTACCGTCTAAAATCTCGGGGGTGGATAACCCCTTGCCAAATATCACGAAAAAATCCCGAAGAAAATAAAAAAAGAAAAATAAAGAGTTTTTCCTTTAATTTATTTAAAATTTTTTATATTAACAACACAAAACAATGTCTGTAGAATTTACTTGTTGTTCAAGTGTAGTGAACCGAAAATACCATCAATTCCTTAAAGGTGTTTTAACACAATGAGAACGAGCCAGGTGATCACGTAAAAAAATTGAGAATTATAGTTGCTTCTTTAACAAAATGGGAAAAACAGAAAATAGTTCTTATAAGTGATCCAGCCATTTCAAAAAAATATTTTTTAATCCGCCAAACTCTGATTTCTTACCACCGAGTAAGCTCTAAAGATATATTAAAGCAAATGCTAGATGATTCCTCATGACAATAATCTTTGTAGTTTTTGGCAGTAATCGAATCTTCCAATCAGTCCATTGGAATTCAATGTGCACGAATTGTGCTCATTTATATTCCATAAGAGCAAAATTCATTCAAAAGCGTCTACATGAAAGAAAGAAATCTCTAGAGCGGTGTGCCTTTAATGCGATATATGTACGCTGTTTTGTCTATCAGATGATAATGATTTTCATTCATATGTCAATTCAATTATCAGGCGACTAGAAATAAAAGGACACCTCTCCATGTCTGTTTGTACTTGGATATTCTGTATGAACTTTACATTAGGCAAACTAGAGCTGCTAATTAATGACATACAAGGACGATTTTCAGCTTCTCCATCGTAACTTCTCGTATTATGTAGCACATTCCATCATCACGTGCATATGGTGTGTATGCCTCTCAACTTATTCGATACGCAGAGTTGTATGTTGTGATGAATCAGTTGTTTGGAATCGAGGCAAGCCACTTCAGACAAGTTGTTACAGGCAGAGGGTTCAACAGTTCGCCGTTTAAGACACATGTTCGAATTCTATGGTCGTTATAAAATTAGTTTACAGTATGACCTACCATTTGAGGTCAAATGCTGTCTGATTGTTTATAGCCATTGTAAGCCGTTTTTCACACACTGATTTGACCTCAAGGATTGTTCCGTTATTCGCTGATCAAGAATAGGCTCACGGCGGGTGTGACCGGCAACAGGGGAGATGCTTATCCTAGCACTGATATCCCACCTCTGGTGTTCCAGGGGTCCGTACGGTGTTAGCCCAACTCTTTTTTTGTATTTTATTTGGGAACTTGCAGATATCCTGTTCGTTATCTTTGCCTTACCCCCTACCTCCAAATTTAATTTGAAGAGTGTTTAAAGTAGCATAATTGTAATTTTACAAACAAAAAATTAAAATCTTTAGATATTTTTTTTATATGTATAACGATGATCAATAAAGTATGCTCTTAATACGTAATACAACATTGAAAGTAAAAGAGATACAAAGAACAAAACACTTGTTTCAATTATTATAATTTTACCTATGAAACAGCAGAAGTCGCCTGGGGATGTTTGGATGCGCAGTGATTGGTATTTATTTTGCGATTAACACATGGCCTTTTTCTCTTTGTTAACAAGGCCATACGGTATATAAAGCGAAGTAAAAATTGTTTGAATGTAGACATAGTCCACTCAAAACATATATACAAATCGAGTGTAGGGCAACACGGAACCTTCGACAAAAGAAGCGAAGTGCAGATCAGTCATGGAGGAGTAGCATCCTCTGCTGACGGGTCACACCACCGATGTGCCGTAGTTCGAAACAAAGTAAACGGGGTTACCCGTCGTGCAAATATAGTACGAGGTGCCT
>CAJDSM010048811.1:5887-19773 GCA_903981925.1 Ostrea lurida | reverse complement strand
ATCTTTTTATTAATTCTGGCTGCCTGTTGTAGGGCGGTAAGTTTAAAATGGAATGAATATCGAGCAGAACAAGTTAGTTGGAGTAAAATTATCAAATTACTATTAACATTAAAGTATTTTGAGATTGCCCAATGTATATAAAAGTTGGATGATTTGAATAAAATTTCACATGAATTTGCAAGAGAAATATTCATATATTTTCCACAATGAAATTAAGTGTGTTTTATTAAAATATGTATCTAAACTCTGAATTTTTCAAACACTTGCGGATACTTGGAAATGTTGGTCTAAAAAGAATTCCCATTCCCGAAATTTGAGTGGAAAATCTCTGGTGTGGTGTTTAAATTTATCATTCAGATAGGTCCCAGTACAATGGTTCAGGCTAGACCTTAGTGGCAGGAAAATTGTGTGTTGACAGACCATAAACAATGGGGCGAGTGAGAGAGCAGGAAGTTTTTAAGATACTCTTTAACGTCGCGAAGAAAGCCGTTTGATTGGAGAGCGGGTTGGTATTTGCTGTTGCAGCCCAGATACTGTTAGGGCGGGCAGCGTCTCTGTGAGTTATGAACTTTTTTCTTTTTATTATTGCCATTCTCCGTTTGATCGGATAGTGTTTGGGAGTCATAGGGGCAATCGTAGTATCTTACTCGGAGGGTTATAAGTTGTGCAATCAATTAGGAATAGAATGACTGAAATTATGCACCTGTAGCTTATCGGAGGTAACATGCATAGAGACTTGCATATGATGAATATTGCCCTAAGATAACCGATATAATAGGATAAAACATGTTTCATTGGAACTAATTTTCAAAAGGGTTGGGGTTGTTTCCAAACTTTACGATGAATGAATGAGCTAGATAAAAGTGTCCTCGTAATTTAGATAGACTCTGCTAAGGACAAGGTTCTAGCTCTATCGTGGGTGAGTTCCACTATATATTACAGACCTGCTTTCCATCCATGCAGAAGAGCGCTATAGTGATGGACGGAGTTTACTCTGTCATGCAGACAGGGTTCAGTTCACAAAAAGCAGGAAAATTCACTATTCAGAAATTCCAAAGTTCAAAAACGACAGAGACGCAACAGAGGCAAAAGGGAGCCGTCAATAGCATGTTACCTCCTATGGGCAACGGCTGACCCACTACAGCATGTCCACAGACCAGGAGACGTAGGACAAAGGTTGGTTTCATTCTCTTTACCAATTTTTGAAAAAAAAAAAATTGCCACCCTATCAGTTAATTTCAATCCTTAAGCTTTACCCGAATGTGGGTGAACTTGTGCACAAAAGAGATACGATGTTGGTGGTTTTATCCTCCCTTCCTAAGTGTCTGTCTAAGACCAAATCAGTGATATTAGTGTTGTTGGGAAGAATTAACAATAATGATGGTATTAAAATATGCCTTATTTCCTGCCTTTTAGAAATTAAACTCCTACAAACATATTCTGAAAAGGATGGTAGCGTTATCATTCACTTTGCCATGGTTATTTTTTGTACAGGGAGAGCTTCATGACAGAGTAGTATTTAGCCTTTGTTGTTAGCTATCGAAATCTGACAGTGATGGTATTCTATCAGAAATATTCAGAATAATTAAACGCACTGAAACACAACTAAACATAAAAAACAGATATTTGTAGACCACTTAATGCGAGTTGTGCGATTCGACGTAAAATACATTGCATAACAAAGTGTCTATAATTATTTAAGGTAAGAGTATCTAATTTGTATTTGTCTAATCTTTGTTTATGATCAGGTGTTGCTACGATCTTAGACCTCAGTGGGGATACGCATGGCTAAGCGCAGTTTTAGATGTGGGCTTCCCAGTGACCGAATGTACATATCCAGTGACCCCTGCACGTGCGCTCCTTTGGAAAATTTAAGGCCTTTAAGCTTTGAGGAGTAGACGGCGCACTCTAACCGGAGCTTGCTTCCGGCATTTGGTTTGAAAAGCTTCACTACAATACTGTAGACACTTGTACACCTCTATAAACCTGGAACTTGACGGCAACAATATGTCACCTCATTGATTGGGACGTGTGTCTGAGCGAAAGTATTATATGATTATGAGCAGAAAAAATAAGTGAGACTAAAACTTCACATGGACCTGTGTGAAGCACTGAAGTTATTGTTTTTATGATATATAATGTAATGTTTCAACCATTGAATTGTGATCTACTTCCAGTGGTCAAGTCATTATGTGTGATGTCGGAATTTAAAGATAAATTGCCATTGGGAGAGACACATACTTTGCTTTGTTTCTAATTAATACATAGAGGGTGATTGAATTGGGTGTCGCCCATATTTAATTTTTTTGGTCCAACATGATATGAAAGCGTATTTTAAAAACTAAAACAACACACACGCTCACGTGAGTAATAATTAATCTGTGTTGTTAATAGTAGGAAAATGTAGGCTGCACACAACTAACTTTGATTGGCTCACAGCAGAAGAAACTCTTAAATTGGTTAAAGCCTGTTGAGGCCAAAAATTAAAAAAAAATAGATGTATTTTCAGGAGTATGTGGGGTTTCAATTTGGCCCAAACCCAGGAATATAGGCAGAGGATGGATACAAATGTGAAAAGAACGCGGAGATTACTCTGAGAAAAGTATCTTAGCAGAAATAGTCAGAGCGAAGATCAGCCCTCGTCCCTGATGGTAGAGTCAAGCCTGTCAAGACTAACCGCAAATCCGACCTAATCATTTCTATTCAAACGTCGAGTTTTTATGAAGCCAGCAATTAAAGGTTGCTAACCCATTATGTGACATCTGTATTTGGTATACGACATCAAACACAGAAATGTTTTTGATGGCGGAACTGGAGTTTTTATATATGTTTAAAGTCTTAGGGGATCTTAATTTCATACTGTTATGTATGAATTATTTGGAGACCAGTGGCCATTAATGGCCAGGCTAAGTGCCCTCACTGCCACATCATATCGAATCAAATGCTCCCTTCGGATTCCGCAATATTCCGTCTGTTCGAGCGAGTTTTTGATAGACATATTCACGGTCGTGAATGCCAGGCACTCACTCTACTTGCTTGAGAAAATGACCCATATTGTAAGTTAAAGACGAGATTTTCAGTTTTCGCTGTACGAGTTTTTGAATCAATTTCTTTGATATAATCCTTAAAGTGTCTGGATTATGAACAGAAGGTAGTTCTCTTGTACCCTTTTAAAATTATATTGAGCTAAGTGTTGATCCCTTTCTGTCGACTAATTGAATAGCTTTGATTTCTTCCTAGTATGCATGATCCTCCAAAAAATCAATAAATAATGTTATATGCAATTGCATGTGTTAGTGGTTATCGTGTTGGCTTGCTACCTGATAAAAACAATCATTTTTTGTTTGTAAATGATTTCTTTAAAGGGAAGGGGCTTGTACTGATGTTGGTTCCATTGGGTATGTGTGTACATGAAGAAAGAGGTTTGGTTTTACCCTTTGATATGTCATTGTTGTAATACATCTATTCAAGGAAGAAGATGGAGAACAACAGTACTTCGCTGCTAGTTTAGATTACGGGATATTATTTGATAGATACACTACGGAGCAACCTAAGATCGTTATCACAAACGACAATTATTGCTCAAGGAAAAGATAGTACAACTGGAAACACTGTGTAATGTATCGGCTGATGATTAATACTCATGAACTATGGTATCGTGATCGATATAAGTATGATACTTAATATCAGTCTTATAAGTGTGTCTCTTCTTATATCTGTATGCAGTATGAGATAATCTATTCAGTGAACTTAAACACTGCGAATTCTATATCCTCCTCTTATAATGTAAATAAGTTGATAATTGAAAAACACCAACAAACAATATAGTATTCGTCTCAAAAGATTTATCTCTACTATACGCCACATATTAAGTAATTACTATTTTATGTTAGATATTTATTAGATTTTCATAATTTATTTTATGAGTAATTTTGCAAACATACATTACTGTCTTATAGTGATAATTGTTCACCTATACTTTCCAGAGATATTATATAGATATAGTTCACTATTATTGTTTTTTAATGACATGCTCTTCATGATAACTTACGCAAATAGCTTTGCTCACAGTCGCTGAGACGCACGTTTTAACGAAACAATGAATAGCACTCTTCTTGAGAACAAAAAAGATCACCTGAGGAACGAAAATAGGATGAGAACACGACGAAAGTGACCTAAACTATAGTTGGAAGCGGTTGGATCTTGGGGTAGTCAGATATATCTCTACCATTGAATCACAAACACAGAGATGCTACTTACTAAACCGTACAAACCATTTCTCAGCACCCAGAGAGTCATGTGGCTAGTTAGACAATCCACACCCTATGTAGCGCGCGAGCTCCTGTCGGTCGGATCTTTGGAGGGATAGGAGCTGTGCACAACGTGCAAAACATTAACACTAGTGCCGTCGTTCTCTAACTTTTAGCCCCACCTATATCCCACAAGACCATAACTCTGGTGCTCCATGGATGAGTTCATTCTTGCATATGAAAGACCTACTGTACTACAAATTTAAAAGCTATTCGTGCAGTCTCTGTAAGAATCTCCTTACCACCTCCGTCAGATTAGAGACACGTTTCAAGCGAACGAATCTGTTTCCTCGTCCATCACATCTAGCGTGTCGAAAGCGGCGAGAAACCTTATAGTCTGTCCAGCATTTACCTCGGAGAGGCCAAGGTCGCACGACTACTACACCCTTATAAACAAGGTCACCGGTAGCGCGCCCATGATACAATTACAGAGAGCAACTCAGCTCAAGTGAACATATAGTAATATAATACCATACCACCCCTATATTGGGATATATACGGAACCGCTTATCCAACTCCTAATAACATTTAAAGGTCTAAAAGTACGGAAAAGTGAAGCCTAGATAAAGTCATTATAACCATATAAAAAACATTCACCGAGTATGGTATCGTTCCCTGCTATCAACCACCGTCAGCCAGGAATAATCACCACTATAATCTGAAAGACAAATCACAAACGTTTGTAGGTGTCACCGCGCCGCCAATAACACACAGGCTATGCCAGAATTTATCATTGTATTAACTATATGATAATTTTACTATCATTTCACGAATTGGACATATTCGCTGAATTAGATATCAAGAAACTGAATTCTGTTAAAATTGGCTTCCCTTCTTTTTTTGCCTTAAATGTGGTCTCAATTGATGTCTCGACCAGTGCTTTCCTATGACCAAGTACGCGTTATGAATCCCACAAAGCCGCGACCCTCCAAAAGCACTCACGACCAAACTTTCACACGTGCGCGGAAGATAAATGAATTAATACTCCCGCTTGTCTTATTCACGGCATGGAGGCGCACGCAGTCACAATACCACCAATTGCGACCAAAAGTCACTATAGAAATGCAACACTAATGTTCATACAATGAAAAATTGAACAAGGTAATATGTTAGTACCACCTTAAAAATGAATAAAGTAAGCAGAATGAAACAGAATATTTAGAAAAGTTTAAGTAATGTTCCTCTGTGATTCAGTAGCCCATCACAGCGTATCAGAGGCTTATTTACACTTAAAGGATTTAACAGTAAAATACATTCCTCATCCTCAGCTGTGTAATATCCTTGAGCTCACCATTAATTGATAAACATGTTGGAAGAAAAATCTAAAGCCATGTAAGAAAATATACCAAAGTTACATGTAGATGTAGCACGATATGGATTGAGAGAAACCAATTCTAAACAATAGTATATATCTCAAAAGAATAGAAAAGTGAGGAGGTAGAGCGACGTCATAGGCACCAACGTACTCAAATGAGCGAAAAAGCGCAGACATGTTAACTGTACAATTATCTGTATATTTAGCGAGGTCCAGGAAAGATTGTGTCTAAGCTCGTCAATGAACCATTTGGAGGAAACTCCCCCGGCACTGATTGATCTTCTATAGCCATTCTTCAAGGAGATGGCGGTAAGTGAAATTTAGTCATGTACTAATGTAAGCCAGCGCTCGCAAGCAAATTTTTAACCTCATTACACAATTTCTCTGAGAGACTCAACCATAAGTGAGGGACGCATCAGGAGAGAAGGATAGATGTAGATCATTTACATATAGTAGGAAGTATGCTCACAATCACTTACCCATCACCTTTGAATGGATGCTAAGGAAGATCATCAAGGAAGGGAGTTCCTCCAAGTCCTGAGGTCAGCACAAGTCTCCTTCATATATCTATATTTATGTTTATCTAGCTCATAAACAGTGCTGCCTCTATCCTTTATTGTTTTACATGCCGTCCACAGTTTCAAATTGACTTACTGATTGAAATTTTAGTGAATGATCAATCCAAATCAACTAACACTGGAAGTCCGTCCATCGTTTTTTATTTCCAAGCTTCAAATTTGATAAAATAACATGAAAATGCTATAAATCCTTATAGTGTAATAAGCCCTGGTACTGAACAACAGCAGGCACACTCTATCACACACCGAGCTGTCATAACTGCAATAGAGTACTATGCATCTTATTCGAACCATATGTAATACTTCATCTTACTTAGCCAAATGATGCACTCACACGAGATAACGCCTATTCTTCCTATAGAATGATATTTAGTCTCCCTCACATCTAACCCAAGTCGGATGCCTCTTACAACACACAGGAGCAGAATTATGGCTCAAGAGTTACTTAATGCACACGTATAGAGTTACCAGGATGATATTTTTTGAGTCTCTCAGTGAAGATCGTTACTGAGTGTTCTATATAGTGAGCATTCTCTGTAGCTCTTCGCACTAAGATCTCTGCAAAACTATAGAGGGGGTATCGCTCACACATGACTAACAGGTATATCAGATTTTCTGGCAATCTATTCAGAGAATGGTATCCAAAATCCTAGAGACTTCGTAAATTTGGTTTCTAGCACATGAGAACAAAGAAGTGGCATGACTCAACTTTATTCTTCTAATTAGGAAAAGCCGATACCTTATAACCGCTATAGGGTATGATACACATGTACATTTGCCCTACTACCCTATGGGTTGATACCGTGAGTACCTATAAGGGGTTGATATCTACCTGATATGGCCGATTGATTACCTACCTATAGGGTTGATGTCCCCACTAGCTCCCAGAGAAACTGGACACTATCGACGCCGCAGAGGACAGAACAGATTGTGAGGTTCCCAACTGAGACGGGAGGTGCTGGCAGAGAGGGTTTGAAATTAATCCTTGAAACTATTCACTCGGCCGATAGCGGAGCGATTCCATTGGCTATTTGGGGGATACCACAGGAAGAATAAGGCCTGATATGGGAACAATGTTGGCGAGGTTATAGAAAAGGCTCTTGAATTTCTTGTCTGCACTCCGAGTCAGCTAGGAATCCACTCGCTGCTAGGCTTCTGGTTACAATCGTTTTAAGTAGTTTCTAAATTCTCGTGAGAGTCTATAACTTACTGTGTCTCAGTAACTTAGTTGCGAAAGAAGTGCTATACGCTCCTCCCTAGTGAAAAGTGAGACATTTACGATCACACTGAGAAATTTAATCAAATATGATAAAGGGATAATTAAAAGTCCATGGAGGACGGAAGTTGAGAGGCGACTAACCACCTTATCATTAGATGTGAAATTCATACAAATCACTAACATCAACTAAAGACAGCCGACATATTACCACGAGAATAATCCTAAAATCATAGAGTCATGAATTAATTACCAAAGACCTTAGATAAAGTATGTCGAAAACTGCTGCCTGTTTTCAAAACTATTACTTACACTGTTACTAAGAAAATATGAGTCTCCAAAAAGATCTAATTCACAAGACAATATCCCGTAGTATCCATGCTAGGCATTTAGAAAACCAACTAGCGAGCAATTGAAATTGAAGTCTCGATTATATCCACGTAGAGCCTGCACGATTATACTTTGATGGAAAGAGTTATGCTATCTTGAACTTATTGCCCCTTAGGATATCACCTCCTGGCCAGATTGACTTTTCTTGCGTGCTTGCAATCCCGTTACTAGCTGCAGCGAGCATTTGATGTTATATAATTGCATACCTAGTCTATAAATTCACAATTAATCCTGCTACGAAATCCTAAAAGACCAGTCGGGAAGGGGTTTCTCCCATTCCTTTCTCGACTCAAGAAGTTATTAGGTAAACATTATCTACAATTGAGGACGATCTAAAGAGAGAAACCAACCTCACTCCATAGTATCATCCGGAACTACCAGATCTAGAGCAGCAGGTGTCTTTTCTCACTTGTTTTAAGAAAGCATGCTCTATATATATCAAAAAATAAAATTTGAGCGATATTCCATGGTAGCCAATAACTGCTCAACACAAACCTAGTCTAGAAAGAATGACAACTCAATAACAAGTTTATGCCATGATAGTGTGGTGAGTCAAAATAATTCCCTTGAGTTGCACAAGACAATAGATGTAGTTACACAGAGCGAAAGTAACCAGCGCCTTTCAACAGCATAAATATACTTAACTCCTTCGATACTAAATATCGAAAGAACATCCATAAGGAAAGTGCCGAGTCTCTAACTCGATCACTCTGTCGGTTTACATGATCCGAGAGATACTAAGAAATGATCAAAGCACCAAATACGTTGAGGTATGGAGAAGTCAACGAACAAATGAAGTCGTAACTCCACATCTGTAGAGGGAGATAACGTAAGAATTAGATAAGAAAACAAGAAGCAATTTTCATAGACAGCAGCGTGGGCGAGTTGCTGATGTGGTAAGGTGCGACAGAGTGGATGTGGGTACAGAATATTGAGATTTATGTGGTATAAGGGGCAGCGTGAGGGTCAGCTCTGCATAGATGGCTGGGAGTCCGTACAATTGTTCACCGCGAACTCAACACAGCTAAGTGTGGTAATTACATATCTTGGAGCTGCCGTAGAGTGATTGGTAATAAAGGATCCCTAAGAGACGTCGTGTTACAGAGAAAATCAGAAACTTGCCAGTTCCGGCCAATGCGTAAAAAATTTTGGTCACTGTATGAAAGTTGGCACCGTCTGGTCGTAAGCTACCAAGAAGTACAGTGCACATAAATTTTAGCCAGCCTTTTATTGCTGTAAATCCTCAGATTTCGAATTTATGAAGAGTCTGTGGTTCTTAGTCTGAAACAGGTATAGTCTTTAAACTATATCATGCCTGGTGTTGAGGACTTATGTACCGCTCTGGCTATTTCTGCTGTACTTCTGGTAAGGCGCGGGTTCGTGTGGGTAATCTTATTTTTTGGTGAGTTTCACAATTTTGGAACATCTGCCCTAACCTTGTTTGTCCGTGGTAAATTGAAGTGGGCTTTTTTCGGCAGAGACACCCGAGTAAAGGAGTAGAGGTAGTTGTAGTTTTATATCCTCCCTATGGCAATATCACCTCGGTTTCTGCTGGTGATAAGTCATTGGTAAGAGTCACCCTGGTTCTGTGTCGCTGATTATATGTATTAATAGTGGAGGAATTATATGAAAACGGCCTGGTGGTCTCCTGGTAAGCACATAAGCATGGAGCAAATGTTATTAAAGACATTTGCACACTCTTGGTGAAACAAAATAATCTCCTGAAAAATGGCCTTGTGTTTTTTAAAATCAAAGTGGAAAATAAAGAATAGGATTTTCCATTATACAAAAAAAAATTGATTGACAATCAACATGCCGAATATTTTAAACAACACAGGTCCTGTGTGGTCATTCCGATGGTCATAATAGGCTTCACCTTAGAGATTCTAGAAACTCGCAAGTTTCGTACAGTCATAAGATGAGATTTCTTGAATACAAGACGCTGCATAAAAGTCCTCGTAATTTACGGTAAGTTCACATCCGTTGCTCTTCTCTTCTTACCTTTTGTTGTGTCTCTATCCCTCGAGATTTCGACCCCATCCACCCCCTGTCTGTTCTCCGGATCAGGAGGTGCTTCTCACTTGTTAAGGTACCAATTAGTGAAAGGAAGAATGTTCTTCGCAATATCGCTGTACGTGTGAGGCTGCTGTGTTGATAGTTGGTCAGAACTAAGAGTGTTCCCTCATCCAACGCCGGCGGGTCCGATCCGTGTGAGGTAATTCTGAGCAACGTCTCTGGAGCTTATCATGGTGGTAAGTTATTATTACGTAAATCTACTCTCTGGCTTGACCTGGGTACAGGGATTTTACCATCCACAGCTGTGGTTCTGTGGTAAGATCAATTGTGAATCAACTGGTTTCCATCGGTGGGTAAAGTGCTTTCTTAATGTGAGTCGAATGTTACGTCAGTACGTACCGAGCCCCGCGGCTAGCGACTCTGCCTGTGGCTCAATGCAGTTGTCTGGGTCCGTTGACGTGCTGTTGATTTAAGAACAACGAGATCAAAACAAATGTATTAAGCAATTACATAGTACTCTACAACTAGCGAATATCTAGAACTTTTTCATTTGAAAACATTCGGAAAGCTAGCCAGTGTAGTAAATCGTGTCATACTTCGTCACACCTGGGTTGTCTCCTAGTGTGTATAATTTGAATATAAACGTTCTGTAGATAATACAAAAGCTGAGTCAGAATAGAGGTTCCCACTACAACTTATACGTACTTCTAAACTGGATCCTAAGCGTTGCCGATTGTATCATGGTGGTGTATAAATATGTAGCTTATAAAAATTAAAAACCCAATTCTACCTGCAGAGAGTGAATTTGATCTTGAGTGACGTGCATAAAGTCCTTTTTACAGAGGAACTTATACTGGAATATCGATAGGAGATTAATTTCTAAACAACTGAAATAGATGTTCTGTGGTAGGCAATAATTATTATTATTAATAAGTCATCAACCTGGTGTCTCGGGAGTCGTTAGGATACCGTCAATTATTTTGTAGAGAGTTCCAACAAATAACCACAACATATTGCGTTGTTCTAAGATGGGTTAATGGTTGTATCTTACGAAAGTCAATCAGCCTGGATTCTCGCATGTTGGTAACAACGTTTAATGTAAGGGAGAGGAAAAATATAACAGACCGCTCTGAGTTCTGTGGTACAAAAGTCATTGAAATACTCTACTTGCCATTGCAAGATTCCATCCATGCTGGCCTGTGTATAGCCGGTAAGCTTAAGCATTATCAAAGCTACCTGGGGGTTCTGCATCGAAGTTGTAAGGATATGTAAATGATAAGGAATAAACACCCTGAGATTTCTAGCCATGGCTTTAGAGTTCCATTGGTGGAGAAAAATCCAGACCTTGGTTCTGTTGGTAAGGTTTCGTCCTTATTTCTAAGTGGAGCTCTGAGTGGACACCTCCAAGCGCGTTCTGTGTGGACCTTAAGTGTATATCGAATCACCTGGTTCTGTGGTAAGATTATTGGAATCAATACCGTTATAGCGGGGATGTCATTCTGAGTGTGTAAGATCTGGCTTGAGAAGAATCATCTGCTGGTGTGTGTCCGCTTGTGCGTATCATGTGACGTTTTGAATTCTATTTGATTGCGAAGCTGAGATGCTGTAAATTACTGTGTGTAATTTTACCGTTTAATTGGCCATGCATGTCGGCTACGCCATCAGAGTTCTGCCGTCGGTGAAAGTCTTTATTGTATAGATTGCAATCCGTGTTCTATCGGTTAAACAGAATCTTACTTCTCGTCACTGACAGTTAGTACACCCGTGTGTCTCTGAGTGGATTATTCGAGATAATACATAGATAATAATAAAAGTTGGATATACACTACCACACGACTGGTAGATAATCCCTGTGGGATTCATAGTATGTAAATTAAGATTCTCACCTGGTTCTGTGGTAAGTTTGATTACATCACCTGGTTCTGTGGTAAGTTTATTGGAAATCACTGTTTCTGTGGATAAGTTATTACGATCACCTGGTTCCTGTGGTAAGTTATTCGCATCACCTGGTTTTTCTGCTGTAAGTTATTACGGATCATCCTGGTTTTCTGTGGATAATTTGTATTGGAAAATCAAACCTGGTTCTGTGAATAAAGTTCATTGGATCACCTGGATTCTGTGGTTAAGAATTATTTGTGAATCACCTTGGATTGCTGTGGTCAAAAGGTCATTGGAATGCACCTGGTTCATGGATGGTAGTTCTTGGAAATCACCTGGTTCTGTGGTAAGCTTCATTGGAATCACTGAGTTCATGTGGTAAGTCTTACGAATGCACCTGGTCTGTGGGTAAGTTTTATTTAACGATCACCTGGGTTCTTTGGTATGTCAGATCTTCCAAACTTGGTGCTATGTAGAATTTCAAACGAAGTGGTGTGTATCTAATCAATGACAATTTTGATTCATTTGATTATGCTATCTTCTGAAACTGATTTACAGTAAATATTGCATTCTTTTGAATGCTATATGTAAAGAATGGAATATAGATACGATTCCATTTTTCTTTTCTTTTGGCTCTCTGATTTGATTTAGTGTTTAATTATGGGGGTTGTTTTTTTTAGGTGCTCGTCGCTTGGGAAAGAAATGTCAGGAAATGGATTGGTAGTTCACCCGATATAATGGTCTTCGAATTAATATGCTGGTACTTTCGTCTCTCCACGTGTTTCACTTTTGTAAGTTCGATAACAGTATTGTAAGTTTGTAATGTTAAGGAACCCTTGTGAATTTTCATTATGCAGACAAATAGGTATTACACTACAAAACGATAAAAACTATCGATTTGTGACCGAGCCATATTTGTTGTCCACTCAAGGGTATACTGTTTGTTCAGGGATGTCATGAATTTAGCTACCGCCCGTTTCCAGTTGGACGACTTAGAGTTCCTGTGGTGGGGCCACGGTTTCTGGGGTGGTTCATCGCGGGCTCTCCTCTGTGTTTGTGCGTTCCGATGGCATGGTCCACTTCCATTTTATCAGGACCATATGGGAGACAGTCAATGGCCAGGTATGTCATTTTAATAAAATTTTTGTTTTCTAATTGTTGTCAAAAACAGTAAGTGGACTAATAAAGTGTACGTGTTGTTACAAATGTTAACAGAAAGTTTAATCGGAGTCTGCATGGTGTTTGAATAGGGCACAATGGATCAAGTTATGCAGCACTGGTGAGAGTGGGTCACTACCAATAAGGTAATTACCTCCTCCTCTCTCGCCAGTTAGATCGGTTATATCGCTTTTCGTTGTAGACACGGTTCGAAGTGAGGTATTCTGAGCGCGCCTCATACCAAGGTAATTAATTCTGGCTGTGGTGTTGTAGGGCGGTCGTTGTGAGTATTCTGAGGTGTGCCTCACTAAGTACATAGAACTTGTTCTGGCTGATTAAAGGTTTGTTAGGGTCAACAGATAAATATCCAAGGCGGGGGCATATCCGTGGTGAGGTATTCTGAGCTGTGCTCACACTAGGTAAATTAAAGAATTTATCGCTAGTGTTAGAGGGTAGGAGACGGCATATTATTGTTAATGGTAAGAGATAGATGGCATCTTAGAGATGTATAATATAAGAACCGATGGATAGTTGACGAGAGTAGCACCAGTCTTTCGTTAGTAGGGGCGTGTGCGAGAGAGGACTATCTAGTTAGTGAGACGGCGCCTCGACTAATTCTCCATTCAACAGTAAGAATGGTACGCTTCTGTAAGGTAATTAAATTCTGGCTGTGTGTTGATAGGGCGGTCGTGTGAGGTATTAGTGAGCCAGGCGCGTGCATAAGGAAGATCTCATTTTTATTAATTGCTCTGGCTGCTGTTGTAGGGCAGGTCCGGAAATGATTCGTTATATTACACATTCTGGCTGCCTGCTTGTAGGGCGGGTCCGGTGATTTGTTATTAATTCTGGCATGCACTGCATGTAAGAGTAGCAGGAGCTAAATTCCTGCGCGGTTGATGTCATGGTTTATTATAAAGTGTTCTGGTCATAGCATGCATGCACGCTTGAGCAGCCTGTTGTAGGGCGTGTCCGGTGATTGTTAATTGACGTTCTGGACTGCCTGTACTGGTAGGTGTGCTCCGGTG
>CAJDSM010048807.1:0-14739 GCA_903981925.1 Ostrea lurida | reverse complement strand
TTATCTCTGTTATATATGTCTCTGATATATATATATATACGGGCACATTTTTAAAAGAACAAATATTATCGAAGTTGGGTATTTGAGAATAGACTTTACAGAAAAACGTATGACTGACGAAGCTCAGCATTTCTGCGTGGACAGCAACTATACATTCCATGAGCAGGTCACAATATATACATGTAATAGGGTCAGAATACGCACATATATGAACGAGTATTGTTTAAAAAATATTGAATATATATTAATGGGAGTGTTTTGATAAATTCAGCGGGGCATTTAATTGTTTCCTAAAGTATAGGTTGATACTCCAGGGGCTTGTAATGCACTCCCATTATCGGAAGTTCATAAAACGAATGAAAATTCCTTGTCGTATTATGTGTCAAATGTGACGGGCCTAGATATCGATAGGTTAAAACGCCTATGTACCGCAATCCTTTACATCGGTTCAACAATTTACCCAAAATAGAGCAAAATTAAGTAATAATCTTTATTTCAAGGAATACGTGAATAATTAAAGTAATGATTTTTTCGTATTCCTTCAATTTATATTTCATTGACTCAGAGATTAAGCTACCTGATATACAGTCAGTCATATTTCAGATATAGGCCTACCCTCGATCTTTATTTTGGGTTATATATGTACAAAGATTTAAAAAGTTATCTTTGGAATCTTTTTTTCCCATTAATGGTATTGATAAATCAATTGAATATCATACGTGCAAATTATAATAATTGTGTTTTGTCAAATTTAAATGTTATTAAATGATATGTCCATTTCAGTCTCTATCAGGGTTTATTAGGGGTATTAGGGTCAACCACTGGTCTCGGATCTTGGAAGATACACTGTGTTGTTTTGAGCTGGGTCAATTTATTCTTTTTTGAAGACAGTCTACGTCATATTTCGTTTGAAAAGAAACAAAAACAGATAGAACGTACATACATATCTATCTGTCAGAGTAAGTATTTGTAATGTTGATTGCAATGTTATTGTACAGCACTAAACAATCTACTCTCGCCAGTCGGCGAATGTACGCCATTTTGACAAGGTGGAGAAATATGTAGGACGCCAATTTACCAAGTGCTGAAACACCTTGAATTTTTATTTTAATGCTGTGATTAAATTTAAGAAAAGTATCCAATGAAAGTGTTTCACTGCGATGTGTTACTTTTTTTCTATTATGAGTAGACCAATATGTTTTCAATGCACCATATTTATACACAGGGGCTTGTCGCGAAATATTTGCATTCATATGTATATTGACACCTTTCTATATTAAAATACACAAGGGGGAGGTGAAATCCTTTACACTAAATTTTAAACAAACTGTTTTTCTAATTTGTGGACTGTCCTCGCTAGCCGTGGGTAGCAGATATACAATTTCAATGTTATGCTGTCAGATTGTAACCAAAATGTATATCATATCTAAATAACAATTCCAACAGCGCCACATTTTTTTATCGACGTTTTCATTCACAACAAGTCTTTCCATGTACAGCGACGTATTGAATTTTTCTCTACATTCTGATTGGTTGATCTGTCAACTCAAAGTTGTTATTTACTTATTTTAAACAGATCGACCATTCAGAACGCGGAGTGAAATTTACTCCGTCCTATTAGTGTTGTTATGATAGTCGCCGACTGTTGATAAATCGTAACTGAAAGCAGCACTTGGTGACAATCGATTATAAATTTTGAACATCTATTGTCGCTGAATATTTCGGAAATGGTGAAATTCACCGTAACAGTTTCAGTTGTTATATTACTAAGGGACTTAACTCTAATATTATCGTGACAATGACCAGCACTCGTACTTTCAGATGTACTATACTCCGAAAAGCTGTCTGAACAATATGTGCTATCAATAAAACTAAGCTGATGATTGCATTTAAAGACATTGCATTTGGTTTTTGTACTCTTAGAAGAGCATCTCATGCCCTGGATATGCGATTCACAATTCTTGTACCCTGTAATGGCGAGCATACTTGAGTATCCTAATTGTTGCGAAAATCTTGTGTCCAGAAGTTCAAATATAACCGATTTTATAATCGATCAAGTACTGCCGATTTAATTTGATAATTGATAGTAAATTTTGTCCGATTTTACAACATTAGTCGCTATACATGGAAAGACTTGTCGTCAGACGAAAACATCGAGGAAAAAGGTGCAATTGTTATTTAGATATACATTTTGGTTAAAATTTGACAGCATAACATTGAAATTGAATATATCTGCTACCCACAGCTAATCGGCCAGCAAACGTAGTCGTTTAAAAATTAGAAAACCAGTTGGTTTAAAATTTAGAGTAGAATTGAACATATTTTATTGTCAAGATGTTACAGACAAAAGGATAGAGCACAAGTTCTTAAAACTAAAATCGCCCTCTCCTAAATTTAGAGTAGAGGACCTCGCGTTTTGAGATTCCCCCCTTGTGTATTTTGATATAGAGAGGGGTCAATTACATAAGAATGCAAATATTTTGTTACAAGCAGGGGTGTGCAATTGCCATCGCATGACGCCCTGGGCTGCAGATTTTAGAGGCTGGGCAAGCAAAAACCAATGCTGCATAAGCCCTTCAGGCTAGTGAACTGAAAGCGAAAGTAAATGAACAATACGTTTTACAAATGTTAATATTCCGTCGACTGACTTTTTATGTACGATTTAACAATATTACCGAGTCAAGATCTTCAACCTGTTTTCACATATAAAAGCATTGTGCATTAATTGTAACAGTGTGTTCAGTGACAAACTGAGTACGGGGTCCTTGTTTTGCTGTTTGCTCTCTTTTTGTATTCTTTTGAGGATAATTGATCAATGTTTATCATCTTTATCTTTAACATATACGAAATTATGAAGAGAAAACGCAATGTAGACAAATGAGATGGAGTGCACAACACCACATGACTGTTGTACTTTGACAATGAAAAGTATTGTACATTTCAAGTTCTGTAAAAATATCACGAACTTTAAAGGTTCAGGGGAAATTTATATTATTCTGGAACTTCTGCATAGAGGTATAAAAATGCCATCATGTAATCATAATCAAACACATCTTCTATGTATTTACTCCATTAGGCATATTGTTATTAATGTCATTATATTTTATGGGCTAGTAATTGACGATCTTGGGCTAGTAACTTTGTTACTGCCACTAGCCCGTGGGCTAGTAAATAATTTTTTTAATTGCACACCCCTGACAATCCCCTGTAATTTCTGATAGATGGTGAATTCTCGATGTTCAAAATGCTCAATTCCAATGCAATTGTTTTGTAATATGTATTTTTATTGGCTAATGTACTGAAATTTGATACAGTCGAGATGGGAAGGTTGCGATTGTGACGTCATAATACTGCTGGGGTGGAAATTTAGGTAAATGTATAAGGAGCCAAATAGGCTCCCTAATCATCAAAGCTTTAGAAGCCCAGATTGAAAATCATGGGCCCGCCCCAAATTAGCTCACCTGAGTCGAAGGCTCAAGTGAGCTTTTCTGATCAAAATTGTCCGTTTTCTGTTCGTCGTTGTTGTCGTAAACTTTCAATTTTTTAATTCTTCTCCAGAACCACATGGGCCAAAATTCAGCCAACTTAGTACAATATCCTTGGGTAAGGGATTCAAGTTTGGTTCAAATGAAAGGACTGGGCCCCCTTCAAAGGGAGATAATCACGAAAATGCAAAAGTAGGGTGGTGTCATTTTAAAATCTTCTTCTCAAGAACCACTGGGCCAGAAAAGCTGAAATTAATTATGAAAGCTTCCTGATATAGTGGAGATTCAAGTTTGTTCCATCATGACCCCCGGGGGTATGATGGGCCCCAATAGGGGACCCAAAATTTTACATATGATTATAATAGGGAAATCTTTAAATCTTCTCTCAAGAACCACTGGGCCAGAAAAGCTGAAATTTGTATGAAAGCTCCTTATATAGTTGAGAATTTAAGTTTGTTCAAATCATGACCCCCGGGGGTACGATGGGGTCATAATAAGGGATCAAAGTTTTACATATGATTATATAGGGAAAATCTTTTAAAATCTTTTTCTTTTAGAACCACTGGGCCAGGAAAAGCTGACCATTTAATGGAATCTTCCTGATTATAGAGGAGATTCAAGTTTGTTCAAATCATGACCCCGGGGGTACGATGGGGGGCCACAAATGGGGATCCAAAGTTTTCATATGATTATATAGGGAAATGCTTTTTAAAATCTTTTCATTGAAGCAGACGAGGGAATTTCAGCTGAAAGCTTCCTGATATGGAGTAGATTTAAGTTTGTTTACATAATCCCCCCCAGGGTTGGTGGTGGGGCCACATTGGGGATTAAAGTTGCTACTACTGCTCTTCTTAGTGAAGCAGTGTTCAGGTGAGCGATGTGGCCATGGCCTCTATTTAAGTTTGTGACAATTTTGCTATTCTGAACTAAATCTGAATGCACGATAAAGATCCCTCCCTGCTCAAAAGCCCACAGGCACCTGATGTGTGGATTGTTGTTACCCCACCCCCCCCTTCTCAAAAAAATTATGAAAAAATAAAATATAGAAATGAGAAATTATCTAAAATATGTGATTCCGCCGTGATCACTTCCATAAGTCGACCGTGCATAGTTAGTTTTCTACTATTAGCAAACTTTTAAAATGACCACTTGTGAGATACTAATATATGTAAAGGTGTGCAACAAAATATGTAACAATAGAGGGGCTACCTGCTTCGAGGCCGATTCACAAGGTACAAAAACTTTACTGAAAGAATTTCTGTTGATCAGGCGCCATTGCTAATGTAGTGCTACTTGCTTCTATCATCCAAACCCCATACATCAGTTTTATTAGTTCGTATTCTGTCGTTTATTTCACCAGACCCGAGATTTTACATCCATTGACAGCCTTAAAGGGCGTGACATCGCTATCTGAAACGCGTTTATCGATTGGCTTGCGCGTCCATGCATAAATAAAACCATTGTATTGATATTGCTTAAACGTTGTTTCCAAACTTTATATCTTTTTTTTGAGATTATATTACTTTAGATGAGCATTCTCTTTATTACTGTAAACTTACACTGTATTTATGAATTATTTATCATGAAACAAGCTTATTATCAAATACTCTGGTTATCGAGTTTTTGTGTGTTCTTTAATATACACTCGCTGACAAGCTCTTTCTGGTGTCATTCCCTGTTAGTGGTTGTCAGGCAAAAAATGAGCCTCTTATCCGAAAAATGACGAGCCAACTCGGATACTGGACTGCGTTTCAGATTACGATGTCTACGACTCCTTTAAGTGCTGTCAAATGGAATGATAGAATACTCGAGTTTGGTGAAATAAACGACAAATAGATCTTAAATAAAACTGATGGTATGGGGTTTTGGATGATGAAGCAAGTTGCACTTTACATTAGCTCATTGGCGCGCTGATCACGAGAAATCTTTAGTAAAGTTGTTTGTACCTTGTGAAATCGGCCTCGAAGCAGGTAGCCCCCGTTTTTTTACATATTTTGTTGTCACACCATTTAACGAAAATATTAGTATCTCACAGGTTGGTTAATTTTTAAAAGTTTTTGCAAAAAAGTAGTAGAAAGCTAACTATGGCAGCCAGACTTATGGGAGTGATCGGCGGGGAAACACATATTTTTAGATAATTTTCATTTCTATATTTATTTTTTCATTAATTTTTGAGAATTGGGGGGCGAGGTGGGTAACAACAATCCACACCTTACATGCCTGCTTCAAAAGCCGTGGAGCGCCAAGCCAAAGGCCTTAAATTGCGCTTTTCACTTAGATATGGGTGATGGTTTTCTCCTATGAGTGAAAAATCTCAAAGGGACATAAACTAACTATGTCACAAATTAATGAATCTTGTATTCAGCGGCAGCACTGCGAACCAAGGGCAGCGGCTTATTGTTTGATGAATGAAGTGTTTAATCGACTAAGACAATGACTTCGAAAGTCAATTCGCCAAACACGGGCTAACTTCGTACATAGAACTAAGCAGAACTGTAAGTGTAAGGTTTTTATTAGCTCACCTGAGACGAAGCTCAAGCTGGCTTTTCTACTTCCAAAAATTGTCCATATGTCTGTACGTTGTTGTTGGCGGACCGTAGACTTTTCACATTCTTTCAACTTCTGTCTCAAGAACCGCTTCGTGCAAATTCAACCAACTCTGGTACACATTCATCCTGGGTTGAAGGGGCTTCAAGTTTGTTCAAATGAGGACCATGGCCCTCATTAAAGGGGGATATCATCACGAATAATGCAAAAATAGGGGGTCATGAGTGATCATTTAGGAAAAATCTTTCTTTCTCAAGAACACACTGGGCCAGTAAAAAGCTGGAAATTTATTATGTAAGCTTCCTTACTATTATGAGGAGATTCAGTTTTGTTCAAGATCATAACCCGCGGGGTGAGGTTGGGGGGGGGTACGATGTGTCCTCATTGGGATCAAGTAGTGACATATTGATTTATAGAGGAAATCTTTTTTAATAATATACATACTTCTGACGCGAGATAACCTACTGGGCAGAAAAAGAGACTGAAATTTTATTTGGAATGTTCCTGATATAGAGGAGATTACAAGTTTGGTCAAGATCATGACCCCGGGAGGTACGATGGGGCCACAATAGGGGGATCAAAATTTTACATATGATATATATAGGGATAAATCTTTAAAAATCATTCTTCTCAAGAAACCACTGGGCGGATAGCTTGAAATTTTATATGGAGGCTTCCTGATATAGAGGAAGATTCAGAGTTTGTTTCAAATTCATTGACCCCCCCCTCCCCAACGGGGGTACGATGGGGCCACAATAGGGGGATTCAAAGTTATTACATAGGATTATATAGGAAAAAACTTTTAAAATACTTCTTCTCAAAGACCACTTGGCCAGCGATAGCTGAACAATTTATATTGGAAGCTTCCTGATATAGAGGAGATTCAAGTTTGTTCAAATTCATGACCCCCGGGGTACGATTGGGGGCCAACATAGGGGAGTCAAAGTTTTACATAGGGATGATTTATATAGGGAAAAGGTTCCTGCTCAAGAACCACTGGGGCTAGCGAAAGCTGAAAATTATATGAAATCTTTTGATAATTAGAGGATGAATTATTAAGCTTGTTCAAATTCATTTGACGCCGGGGGTACGATGGGGCCACAATAGGGGATCAAAGTGTTTTACATATGAATTATATAGGGAAAATATTTTTAAAAATCTTGTGCTTAAGAACCCACTGGGCCAGGAAAGCTGAGATTTTATATGGAAAGCTTCCTGATATAGTGGAGATTTAAGTTTGTTCAAATCATTGGACCCCTGGGGGTTACGATGGGGCCACAATAGGGGATTTCAAAGTTTTACATTATGAATATACATTAAAATCTTCTCAAGGACCCAAAAGACAACATTTACCTTAAGTTCCTGATATGAGATGCGAGGGCCAAAGTCCACTTCAGGTGAGCATGTGCATGGGCCTTTGATTTTTGATGACCGTAAGCTACAGGTCCTCCATAGAAATTTTGTGCAATTTGTGGCGCTGATTTTTCTGCGCCACGGTTGACGGGTGTATATTTCCAGCATTGGTCAGTTAATAACTTTCATTCCCTAATTCTAAACGTATTCAATTTACTACCTGTATACTTCATCAACCTTCCTAACCTTCATAGCGTGCTATACAGACCACTAAACTCGTTGTTTGGAATCTCCTGTCATTTGACGGAGATGGCTTATTAAAAGTGGGTGCGTCTATTACCCAAAATGGACATCCAAATGAACTTAAAATTGATATCGGAATGCAGCCAAACTTGTTACAATGAATTCATTTCAATGAACTTTTGATCAAGAACAATGAAAAAATTGCATGTTTTAATTATAAAACGCTTTTTAAAAAAAATCATTAAAATTGGAGAGAGATAGCGAGAGAGCGCAAAACTAACAAACAAACATTAGTTGTTCGTTCATTAAAGCATATGTGGAGGGCCCTTTANCTAACAAACAAACATTAGTTGTTCGTTCATTGAAGCATATGTGGAGGGCCCTTGGGGTCATGACTGATGCCACCCTTTTAAAAATGGTTTGATATCTTGTAAACTATTGAGATCTTCACCTTCAAACGGTTAACCATATATTTTCTTTATGCCTGTGTTGAGACAAGTTCATTGACAAATAATCGTCATATTTGGGTATTTGAAGATGACAAAGGTTAAATTTAGTCCACAGTGGCACATTCTAAATTCTAAACTACTGCTCTTCTCAGTGAAGCAGTGATTAGGTGAGCGATTTGGCCTATGGGCCTCTTGTTTAGTTATACTGTGTCAAGCATGTGAGCAAATTTGATAATGTTTGTAACTCAAAAAATTCAATAGAAATTTCATTGTTAATGATAAATCATAATGAATCAGTAGGTGTAAGCTAGATGACTTTATTGTTGGAGTTTATCAATGTGTTCGCTGGCTATTAAAGATAAAATTTAGAAAAAAGTAGAATTTATTTTNCTTTATTGTTGGAGTTTATCAATGTGTTCACTGGCTATTAAAGATAAAAAGTAGAATTTATTTCATACATACCTACCCTAATTTCTATCTGGAATTAAATTAGATCAGCTATGAGATTTCTTGTCAATTCATAAACATATTGGAAATGAACATGCATGTAATCAGGGCCGTCAATCAACTTGATTTGGGTCTAATATTTGGGCCCCATTCCCAATCCAAGAAAGGGTCCTTTTTCCCAATTTGCAAGTGAAAATTCCCAATTCAGCCAACCCTCAATGTTTAATAAATAAGAAAAACACAAATGATTTAATAAATGTTAATGTAATTGGCAGATTGTCTCCATTGAACTGTTTCATGACATACATGCGTGATATCACGAAGGTATCTATGAGGCATTTATTTCCGTGAGTTGCTTATTGCTTTTAATAACATAACATTAGTACAAATCAGTATTCAAGTTTGATCAAATGAAGGACCAGAGACGATCCCTGTCCCCTCCTTTTTAGTTCACCTGAGATATACGAGTGCGAGGGCCAAAGTCACTCAGGTGAGCGATGTGGCCATTGGGGGCCTTTGTATTTTTGACTGACCCGAAGTCTACAGGTCCTCCATAGAAATTTTGTCAATTTGTGCGCGCTGTTTTTCTGCGCACGGTTGACGGTGTATTTCAGCATTGGTACAGTTAATAATCTTCATTCCCAAATTCTAAACGTTCAATTTACTACCTGTTATACTTCATCAAACCTCCTAACCGCTTCATAGTCGTCTATTACAGACCACTAAAACTTCGATTGTTTTGAATCTCCTGTCATGACGGGAGATGGCTATTAACAGGGTTGTCGTCTATTTAGCCCAATATGGAACATCCAATGAACTTAGAATGCATATCGAATGCACGCAAACTGATAGGGAAAATCTTTAAAGATCTTCTCAAGAACCACTGGGCCAGAAAAGCTGAAATTTATATTAAAGATTCCTGAAATAGTGGAGATTTGAATTTGTTCAAATCATGACCCCCTGGTGTACGATGAGGCCACAATAAGGGATCACAGTTGTACATATGATTATATAGGGAAAATATTTAAAAATCTTCTTCTCAAGAACCACTGGACCAGGAAAGCTGAAATTTATATGGAAGCTTCCTGATATAGTGGAGATTCAAGTTTGATCAAATCATGACCCCAGGGGGTACGATGAGGCCACATTAGGGGATCAATGTTTTACGTTTGATTATCTTCTTCATTGAACCAGATGAGTGGATATTTACCTGAAAGCTTCCTACTATGGAATAGATTTAAGTTTGTTTAGATATTGCCCCCTCCAATGGTTGGGTGGGGCCACAATTCGAATAGGGGATTAAAGTTGCTACTACTGCTCTTCTTAGTGAAGCAGTTCTCAGGTGAGCGATGTGGCCCATGGGCCTCTTGTTTGAAGGGAGATAATCATAAAAATGCAAAAATAGAGTGGTGTCATTTAAAACCTTCTCAAGAATCACTGGGCCAGAAAAGCTGAAATTTATTTAAATGCTTCCTTTTATAGTCGAGATTCAAGTTCAAAGTCATGACCCCTGGGGGTATGATGGGGCCACAATAGGGGATCAAAGTTATACATGCAAATTTATAGGGCAAATCTTTAAAAATCTTCTCAAGAACCATTGAACCAGAAGAGAGGATATGCACCTGAAACCTTTCTGACATGAAGTAGATTCAAGTTTGTTCAAATGGGCGTTTCCGGGATCAGCTTGGGGTCACAATAGGGGCAAAATTTAGACAAGGTTTATATTGAAAGTTTTGTTCACATACAGAAGAAGATGTGACCAAAAAAAAATTATTCAATGTAAATTTTTTTGTGTTTGATAGATGGCAAGGAAAAAGAGAATTGTTGGTAGAGAACAAAGACAAAAAGACAAAGAGCGGAAGCGACTGAAGAGACTTCAGCACTCGCTGTCCTCCCAGCCACCAGATGATCTGATGACAGAGTCTGCTGTTCCTTGCGGGACAGTAGACGGAGCTGTGTCAGCTCCTCCTGGTAATTTTCCAGGGCAAGGCTTTATGGGGTTGCCGCCTTTTGAGGAAAAAACCCCTGCAGGGTGCAGGCCTCACTCGAGTGAAAATGCATTCAAATGCCCGAGGTTGCCATCTCCTCGGGAAAGTCGTCTGTTTACCGAAACGAGGGTAAGGCAACCGTCCCCTGACTCCCCACCGTGGTTTGTGCTCCACCGAGGGCACCTGGACGGACACCGTGCACGTGTCTGGACCAGCAGGTCAGGCGCAGCTGGATACCTCCTGGAAGGAGGAGACCAGTAGAATATCAAAAGATGAGGGAACCAAAACGATATCAAAACAGTATTCTGAAAGTCACAAAACAGTATTAATATACCCAGAAACTATTTGAGATCAGATATATGATGTTACATGACTCCAGTGATGATGCAGACAAACCAAAGAAAAGAAATGCTGAAAATGTTTGGGAGGAGGAGACCAGTAGACTTTCAAATGATGAGGTTGGTGATAAGATATTTAAAAAAAATTTGAACAAGTGCTATAAGACACAAGAGAATGAGAAACTAGAGAACAAATATGAGAGAAATTTTCATGTTAAAAAGAAAGGGATGTCAAGAGAAATGAATGAAAGATGTACCTCATGTGTTCAGGGCTCATTTCATCAGGGAGACATCATGTTTGGAGATAATGCAGGTACTCAGTGTGTGGCTAATTGTTTAGCAGGATTGTCGTATCACAAAGTTAAGGACTCCTCGCTCTGGAGTACAACGGATATGAACAAAATTTTAGTGACTGGTGATGAGTTGTATACTTACCTTCAGAGAAGTTCAACTATTAGAAATAGGTACTTGTTTGTGGAGGAATTACCTCAATTCTTTGAATGTTTTAACCAATCATATGAATTCAAAGTGAGTGAGTCATTGTCTAGTGTCATTTTTCCAGATGTTGGATTCAGTTTTGTAGAGTTTGATGCATATCCGCTTGATGAAGCACTGTGTAATTCTCTCACAGAAACTGATGGATGTTTTGTTTGCTTTGGTGGAAATACAATACTCGTAGGAAAAACAGGAAATGGTTTTTTTTGCTTTGATTCCCATTCCAGGTCTTATGAAGGCTTGCTAAGCATCAGTGGCAAGAGTACTAGAGTTCTTTTTCATAGCATAGAACAAGTATTCTTTCATCTTCAGAGACTAGCTCAATCAATGGGGCATACAAAGAGTGTTGAATGCAATTTGACAGGAGTGCACTGCAAAATGACAGGCATTGCTACTGGTTCACCAGATACTAATCATTTTTTAGCAAATGAAACAATGGAAACCGTTGAGAATGGAAACTTATCACAACAGTTAAATGTTAATATGGGGAGTGATGATCCTGAATTGATTGAGATTTCTGCAGAGTTTGAGCAATTTAGTTTCTGTCCTATTACTACGGAAAAGAAAATAGAACTATGTCAGAATTTGAATCTTCCTTTCATGTGTTCTGAACATGTGCATTCAAATATCAAATGAATAGATTAAAGTTTCCCGCGTTTCGTAGAATCGGGAAAACATTGTATGATAGGAACGTATTCGATTGGAATGCCTTTGTATATGTAGGCGTGGTCATAGGACGGCCAAGGAATTACAGTATAGGATGTAGTGTTTTGTCATTCTAGCCAGCTTTACCCACGTGAGCGCCGGGAAAAAAAAAGTTTTTTGGGGGTTATATATGGTTATTTTCAGCTTTAATCAAATACATGTTCAGTGTTTTTTCATAGATTGTAAACGGATGCACGTCCGGCATTCTCCCTTAGAGGTATTAACATTGCGTCGGACACAGGTTTCCATAGTTACCGTCTATGGTTTTTCTGGGCGGTTTTAACTTCTAGGATAGGGGCATATTTGTATAAGTTTTACGTTAAATTCTTAATACTGTGGATAATATGGTGCTATGATTATTATGTTGTATATATATAAATGTGTATAATAAATAAACAACGGCTGCTTCCTCAAGCTAGCCTGGCTTATGCAATATGTGTTCTGGTTAGGAATGAGGTTAAGAGAAGTATTAGATTATACCTAAAGGATGCCCACTTCTCAACATGAAATACTTGGAGATGGAAATTGCTTTTTCCGAGCTATATCCTTTTGTTTGACAAATTCAGAGGAATACCATTCTGTAATACGCAGTGCAGTTTGTGAGCATTTGCTTGAAAATGAAGACATTTTTAGATGTTTTTTGAGGAATGGTGTGAATTCTATTAAAGATCATCTCTCGGCATCTTCAATGTTTGAAGATGGACAGTGGGCAACAGAGATAGAAATTATGGCTGTGTCTCATTTACTTGATATTGAAGTGTTTACATATTCTACAAATCGTTGGTTGAGATTTTCAGTGAGAAATGAGATTCAATCTAATGTAAGACGATTGGGTGCAGTGTACTTAAATCATTACCAACAGAATCATTACAATGTAGTTCTTGGTGTTGGTGAAAGGGAATCGGAGGAAACAAATGGGATGCTGTCACCAGATAGGTTTGATCGGATGTATACAAGAAGACAACAAAATCGCAAGCGAATGCAAAAGAAGAGACATATTCCTTCAGAACTGAAAAATGATCAAACTGCTGCACAAACACGAAAAAAGTCGTTACGAAAAAGGTATCAAGAGGATCCAGATTATAGAAACCAAAAACTGAAGGTGGCATACATTAAGTACACAGAGGATGAGGAATTCCGAACCAAAGCTAAGTTGAGAGGTAAAGAACAATATAAGGGAGATATTTTGTATCAAGACAAGAAAAAAAATAAACGCAAGAAATTGTATGCATGCAATGAAGAAAACAAGCAAAAAACTAAAGAACTTAGTATTGAAAAATATGCTTCAAATGTGGTTCATCAAGAAAATGTCAAAAGGAGAAGCATTGTTAAATACAAAACAGATCTTGCTCATAAAGAAAATGTGAAGAACAGAAGTGTGACAAAATATAAGTCTCGGAGAAACCATAGGGAGGATGTAAAATTAAGGAGTGTGACAAAATACAGAACTGATGCAATACATAGAGAAAGGGTAAAAAGGAAAGCCATGCAAAAATACAATACAGATGAAGTGTACCAAAAAAAAGTGAATGATGCAAGCGCTAATAGATACAAAACAAATGAAGCCCATCGAAAAAAAATTCTAGCCGCAAGAAGCAAGAAATATGAAACAAATGAAACATTCAGGAATAATGCTAAATCCTTCAGCAAAAGGACGTATAATACAGATACTGATGTCAAAGAAACAAAGAAAGAGGCAGTCAAACAGCAGAGGTTAAGAAAACGAACAAAACTAGAGGATGAAGAAGGGTTGGTGAAATTGTTCAAAGAAAACACCATGAAGGGCATTGACTATACATGTTGCTGCTGTCATCGCTTATTATTTGAAAATCAAGTAAAGAGATGTAATCGTCAGGTATATGAGAACAGTGATAAAGCCAGCAGCATTGCGGAGTTGTGCATAACAGAAAGTTATCTGCACATTTGCAAACAAAACTGCCCCAAAGATTGCACAAAAGGAACTTTGTGGATTTGTTATACTTGCCATAGGAAAATCCTTAGTGGAAACATGCCAGCAGAAGCAGCTGCTAATAGAATGTATCTTGAAGAAATTCCAGAACTGAAGAATTTGACAGTCTAGAGCAGCATTTGATTGCATTACAGTATACTTTTATGAAGGTAAGTTCTCCCAGCATGGTAGCAACAATGTTCATGGACTGTTGTTTGTGTGCCCTCTGAATGAAAAAGACATGAGCTACCATAAAAGTAGTGATAGACTTGCTTCTGCGTGTGAAATTGAAACGAAAGTTAAGTTAAAGGTTTACTATTGTTAATACAAGTCACATATTTGAGGCTCTTACATACTTGAAGGAGAACAATCACTGGTACAAAGATTTAAGAATAAACACGAACTGGACTGAGAACAATTATGCTGATGAAGATATTGCAGAAAATGATGAACCAGCAGAAGGTGATATAAATACTGAACATCCACAGACTGCTATTGACACTTGCTTACAACCAGTGGATATTGCCCAGGAGGTATTGGATCATTATTTTGATGACATTTACAATATTGCTCCCTGTGAAGGAAAAAATCCAGTACGGATGTTGCGTGAGCCAGGGAATGAAGCGAAAGCATTTCCATTCCATTTTCCCAGGGGGAACTTTTCCTTGAATGATGATGACAGAGCAATCAGAATAACACTATCAAGATACTTCAACAACAGACTGATGAATGCAGATGACA
>CAJDSM010048795.1:0-11391 GCA_903981925.1 Ostrea lurida | reverse complement strand
TGTAATTAATACACAATACCCCTGACGTACAAGGACGCGCACAAGTTCAGTGTATAGTTAGGTATATACAGGTACGTGTATATACACATGCAGTAGTAATCAAGTCGCAAAAAAATCGGGGGGGGGGGGGGGGGATTAAAATAGATTTTATTAAATCCACCTAAACTATTAGTATGTTTTCCTATTTTCTACGTAGACTTAATATACAAATTATTGTTACTAGACAGACCAATGTCCACCCAGATAAAGAAATTTTACTGTCCTTGTTTGTTTGAAACCACATCCAACTCCCCAGTCTTAAAATAATATTTCCCCATCTCTGGACAGACAAAAGAATCTTTTTTTGGTACCTTTTAATAGCCAGCTTTATTGTTTTCCTTCGATTCCTAAAAATAGCTTCTTAGACAAAACGAATGAATGTAAGCTTTCGGAAAGTATTGTGCTTTTTCCTTAGATTTAAATTATGATCCCGATAGTTTCCGAAGATACAATAAATGGAAAACCTGATACACGCAAAACACGATAGACCTGATAAACGCAAAACACGATAGAAAACGGAAAACCTGATACACGATATGATAGGATACACGCACGATAGGATACACGCACGATACGATAGGATACACGCACGATAGAAATGTCAAGAATAACGTTGCGGGTATTATATCACTTTAAGAAGTATATTGCTATATTCCATAGTGAACTGAACTGGATATTTGGATTCACAGTATTTAATAATTTGTGAAAATCAATGAGGTTTTCTTCAGATCCAGTCCAAAAAATGAAACAGTCAAGGTGGAATGCTACACCAGAGAAATTTGACATGGATGAAAAATAGAGGATATGTTAAACAATATTTTGAAAATAAAAATTTTCAAATTCACCCAATTTCGTCAAAAAATGCAGTTTTAGTAGAAAGCAATTCGAAAAAAAATTTAAAACCCCTGCTGGAATCGAACCCGCGATCTGCAGTTCAGAACGCGCTAACTTACTGAGCTAGTCAGCTAGGGATTTAAATTTCAAATGAATTGACATATAACCCTGATAGTGATATTTTCATCCATGTTTCGAACGGAAGTCAGCCATTATGACGATCGACGTAGAGATCCCCCTTTTTATCTTTTCCATGAAAGCCTCAAGTTTTGTCCAAGTTCTTGACACTTATCCTCTTTGACTTTTTAACATAAGATTTCTTTGAAATATCCCATTACTATTATGCTGTATGTGGGGGTCATTTTAGTCCCCATGGCTGTGCCTTTGATTTGTTTGTAAAATTCGCCAATGAAATGTATTGCTTTCCAAGATAAATTTGATGGATTAGTAACTAGTTTATATACCAACATATCAAAAGTTACAAGTAAGATGTTTGGATGCACTATATCCGGGATTTTGTTTCAGGAAATCTAAACTGTTCCAAATGTAGCTTGGAACTCTTTGGCATTTATTGTTTTGACTGTGTGAGATCAACTTATTCTTGCTCTTAAAAGAAGCTGATGAACTATGACTCAACTCATTTCCATGGCCATTGGTACATGTTAAAGGGTTGTCTTATTATTATGTCTCCCCTCTTCCAGGGGGAGACATATTGTTTTCGTACTTTCTGGCCGTCTGTCCATCTGGCCGTCTGTCTGTCACCAAATCTCGTGAACGCTTCCTCCTAAACCGCTCATTAGATAGACTTTGAAACTTTGTAAACAGCTTCCTTCCATTTAGATGTGCATATTGTCGGACAGGAGGATCAATTATTTCCTTCAAGTTATGGTGGATCCAACAGGGTGGAGGGTGTTAATATAGCTTGTAAACTCGTGAAGTCTCCTCCTAACGTTATCAGATAGACTTGAAACTTTGTACAGTGCTTCCTTGCCATTTGTAGATGTGCATATTGTCAGGGACAGGAGGATCCAATTATTTTTCCTTCAAGTTAAGTGGATCCAACAGGGGTGTAAGGTGTAAATATAGCTTGTGAACCTTCTCCTCCTACACCGCTTATCAGATAGCCTTGAAACTTTGTACAATGCTTCATTGCCATTTGTAGATGTTGATATTGTCAGGACAGGAGGAATCAATTAATTTTCCTTCAATATATGGGGATCCAACAGGGGTGGAGTGTGTAAAATAGCTTGTGAACACTTCTCCTTCTACACCGAGCTATCAGATAGACAGGAGGATCCAATAATTTTCCTTCAAGTTATGGATCCAACAGGGGTGGAGGGTGTAAAATAGCTTGGGAATTACTTCTTCTATACAGTCTATCAAATAGCCTTGAAACTTTGACAATGGCTTCATTGCCACTTGTAGATTGCTTATTGTCAGGACAGGATCGAGGATCCAATTTTTTCCTCAATTATGGTGGATCCAACAGGGGGGAGGGTAGCTTGTGATATACGCTTATCAGTAATTGATATTTGATACAATGCTTTACATCTCTTTGTAGATGTGCATATTGTCTGGACAGGAGGATCCATAATTTTCTACAAGTTAAGGTGGATCTAAGAGGTGTGATGAAAATAGCTTGCAAATACTAATCCGTATGCATTTACAAAATATGCATATTATCAGACAGAGGATTCAATTGTTATCATAAATTTTATAACAGATCTGAGAGGGGTGTCAATGTAAATTAGCTTGTGAACACTTCTCTTTCTATATAGCTTATTGGATAGCTTTGAAACATTTTTGAATATTTTCTCCATCATTTTTGTCACAGCACAAAGTTACCATTCATAATGTCTATGTTCCTGCTTGTGCTTTCTCCTCCATACCTTGTAGTACATTAAGGGGAGGTGGTATTAATTTGGAGCACTTTCAATTTGGGGAGGAGGGGAGACATTTGTTTTTAATAAAAACAAATTTTAATTTTATGTATTATTTTCAGGACGATGTTTGTCAACATGATTGGTATCAGAATGTAAACAGAGCGGAGGCAGATGAAGTATTAAAGGGTTTTGGAAAGGTTGTAATTTCAAGATCCTACTCTTTATAAGCAAGCGTATTATGCTATACCGCTGTCGTCCGTCTGTCCCTATCACTTTGTCTTCGCAGCTCCTTTTATTTTTTTATTCACTTTGATTTTAATGAAACTTGGTATAAAGAAAGATTGTGTAGGTGTGCATATTATGAGGGGATCTGCGTAATTTTTTTTTAAACAAATTGTAACACTTTTAAATTAGATTTGTTATGTAAAATTCCATGGATTTTTTTTCCTATTCACATTTAAATCCCTGAGTCCATAATATATGCAGGCGCATCATGTACAGGCTTGGCAGTGCCCTATGTTTGGACTATGCTGGCTTTTTGTACTCTAGATAGATAGATATAAAAGCATGAAGCTGGCTTTTTGTACTTCTAGATAAATACAGTGTTGGATCTTCTTTTTGATTTTTTTTAGTTTACTCTTACTTATATATATCTATAGAACGGAACGTTTCTAATACGGCCCAGTACTAAGGCTGGACAACCCTACACTCTACAGATCTACAACAATACCAAAGTGTATAACCTCCCCATACGGCAAAGGACTGATTCCAAATTCGCCCTCGGGAGGGAAAAAAGAGCAGAGGAGGTAAATACTGGAATTATGTTTAAAAGACTTCTCAAATTGTTTCTTGATGTAGTGTGCTTATTGAAAGCAAGATTTTAGTTAGTGAAACATGGTAGAAAATCATATTTAGATCTAGGTTTGCCTAAATGTTTTAATTTACACTTATTGATGTGTTATGATATTACTTAAATTTTTTTTTTTTTTTGCAGACATTTAAGACTGTGATGGATTTGGTGGACTTTTTCAAAAAACACACATTAATTTTAGCTGCCGGTGGAGACGGCCAAACAAGACTCAAACATAGCTGTCCCCCAATCTAAGATAATATTTATTAATCACCTGAGTGAATTAAGTGACTGCCATCAAAAGAGTGAATTAAGTGACTTGCGTCACCAGAGTGAATCAAGTGACTTACTTCACCTTCGGAAATAAGGTGACTTATTGCCATCCGTGCCTATCAGCTATTAACTTCCAGACATCTTTAATAGCTTCTAAGTTTGTTGCCAAAATATTAAGGGAAACTTTTGAATTTCATAGTCACTAGTCGCTAACCCATGATGACCATAGGGATGGACCCAAGTCTTTAAAAAAAATGAGGTCATCTTTCAATTCATGCAGACAATTGAATGCATAGTAAAAGTAGGGATGGATGTCTCTTCCAAAAGTTTGAGTTAAGGCTTCAGGGTGAGGTCTTATTGCTCATCTGGCAGATAAATTGGGCACATAGTTATTATACCCCACGCAATGAGTTGTGGAGGGTATAATATTTTTTACCAGTCAGTCCTGGGTTTTTTGTCAGCGCAACTCCTCTGAAACTGCTCAACAGATTATCATGAAACTTTGTAGTTATGAAGAACATACCATGTAGATGCATATACACAGGAAATTCTGATTCAATTTTTTTTCTGGGAGCAGGCGTATTATTATGCTATACCGCTGTCGTCCGTCTTGTCTGTCCCTATCACTTGTCTTTGCAATTATTAAACCCTGGGGGGGGGTTTGATGAAACTTGGTACAAAGAAAGATCACAATGTGGAGATCGATGTACATATTACACGGGGAATGCTGTCCGATGTTTTTTAAAGGAGTAGGGCCCTTGGACTTAGGTTTTTCTGTGCAAAATACTTTGTCTGCGCAACTCCCCCTAAACCCTTTGGGGGATTTTGATGAGAAAGATTGTGTAGATGTGCATATTATGAGGGGATCTGATTATATTTAAAAAAAAACAAATTGTAACCACTTTAAATTCCATGGATTTTTTTTCTATACACATTTAAATCCCTGAGTCCATATATATGTGGGCGTATCACTGTACCGGCTTGGCAGTGCCCTATTTTTAGGTCACCTGAGTAAACTCAGGTGACCTATTGCAATTGGTCTTCGTCCGTCGTCGTGCATCATCCATTAACAATTGAACATTTTTAATTTTTGTATAACTACCAGTTCAATTCTTTTCAAACATTTGGTATGAAGCATCTTTGGGGACAAAAGGGGTTACATAAATTGTAAATTTCAGGTCTCGCACCCCAATGGACACATAAGAATGCATTGAAAAAATGTCGACAAAAAATTTTGTACAGATTTTGTACCACATTTTGCAAAATTGTGTACAGATTTTTCACTCAAAATCTCACCTTTTTAAAGGCATTGTATAGATTTGTGGTTGAAAAATTATCACATGTATGTTCCATATTCAGGCTTAAATGAAAAATATGAGGCGTCCTATATGGGTAATGATACTCAGGTGACCGTTTAAGGCCTGTTAAGTTAGAAATCCGGCCAAAATTAAATATACTACTGAAAGTTTGTCGGCGCAACTCCTCTGAAACCGTTCAACAGAGTTTCGTAAAACTTTGTAATTAATAAGGACATACCGTGTAGATCATCGACACATATTTACAGGAAATTTTGATTTGATTTTTTAAGGAGGAATTTATTTCCCTTTTGAACTTTGGCTAAAATTATTTTGTGCAACTCAGGTGAAACCGGATTAGCACATGCATCATCAATTTAAATGCCGAAGAAAAGCTGAACAGTTTGTTTGGAAATGTTTTTTACAGTGCATATATAGAATATATGAAATAATTATGTTGTATTTTTCTGCAGTATATTGACACTTTCTGACTTAATTGTTTACCAATTAAACACTGCATGGATAAAATTGTTGCTTTTGTATGTTTAATGAAAATATCTCTTACTTTATTTTTAAAAATCTTAGTATAATCAATAGTTAATCGATTGTGTGTATCCATTTAATGTATAACCGATATTCAATTATAATTTTCTACCTGATTGCCCAAAACTACCTTTCATAATGTGCAGCATTCTCAAGCAATGTAAATTGGAGCCTGGGGTATGTGAGCTTGCTCACTTTTTCTTTCATTAGCCCTGCAAACTAAGATGGTGATGTATTCTTGTAAGAATGTTTGAAAAATTATTTTTTTTTAACCACCACTCTGATTTTAAGCTCAAGTACTCAGGAGTTGATATAAGAAATGAATCTTATATTTTTTCGGGGTGATGCAGGATCACCAAATTTTAGACGGTAAAACTCATCAATGCGCGAAGCGCATTGATGAAAAGTTTTACCATCTAAAAACTCGGTGATAACCTGCATATCACCCGAAAAAATATAAGATTTATATCTTATCATTTTATTTTATATTACAACAACAAATAATGTTCATTAGACTTACTTATTGTTCAGGTACGTGATCGAAAAATCACCTCAATTCTTATAAAGTGTTTCAACCAATGAGAACGGCGCTAAGTTGAATCACGTGAAATAAAATTAAATGATATTAAAATGATGCTTGAGTTCCACAATGACAATCGGTGATTTCAGCAGTCTGCTGGAATTCTCTTGGGCACGAATGTGTTCCTTTATTATCTGACCTGTTTTTATATTCTTATGAGGCAGATTTAAAAAAAAAATTCTTTTTGAGAAGAAAAAAATGTTTATGTTTATGCGTAACTCGAAATAAAAAACACCAGTCTTTTCACATATGCTTCTTACTTTGATATCTTATTGAACATAGGTGTCAACTGCACAAACTACATGTAACATGACAAACGTGGCTTCAGCTTCTCCATCGTTAACTTCCCATATGTATGTAGAAATATTACATTATCACCTGCATATGGTGTTTATGTCTCACAGCATAGTTGAAACACGAACATTTGTTCTTCATATGATCAATCTTTAAATCCAGATAGGCTGCTGACAAATAATTGGATGTTATAGAGATATCAACAGTCTCGTGAGCATTTCATACTTTAACTAAATTACAATTTGGTTTACCAGTACAACCCGTCATTGAGTCCAGTGCTGTCTGACATTTTTCATACTAATTGTTGGGCCATTCTTTATGTACACAGATTTTGACAGCAGATGACTCCTGTTTGCTTTATCAACAAATAGGGCTCGCGGGTGTTTCCGGTCGACAGGAAATGCTTATTTCTCCACACTTTATCCCTCCTATGGTATGTCCGTGTTTGCACTACTCTTAAGTGTTGTATTCTTTATAGGAATACTGTTCGTTGTCTTTACCTTTTCATTAATAGGAATCTAACTGCCTGTCTGTAACTTACTATCTCAATTTTGTCACACAAGTTTCTTATGATGAGACACAATCACTGTGAAAAAGATAGATGTCGTATGTTGCGACTTTGTAATGGAGAAACATTAGAAGCTTGCACCTGGTAACAATTTGCTAATGGCGAAGCAGAGGGTTTTGCCTTGCAGCCAATATCACGGTGTGAAGAGTTACCATCAAACGCTAGTTCTCGACATAGAAGTTGATTTTAGTCGGACAATGAAGCAAGGTAGTTTAGTTAATGTCAAGTTCACTTCACTTACATGAACACATCACCATCTTTAGGTATAGTGCCACAATTTTAGGTCTGTAAAATGCACTAAGTTTCTGGAACGTGCAATCGTTCTGACTTGGGACCGTCATCCGAACCCACCCACCCCAGGCTTTTTTTAACTGCTCCAGTACCGATGTTTACATCTTAGGTTTAACGCGGCTAAGGCACGATCATGAGAGATGCAGTCATTTGAACAAAATTGAAAACGTTTAACAGAAGTAATGATTTTTGCTTTTGATCTTTAGAAATTAACAGCATCCAATTCAGAGTTGTAAAGATTGCATTCAACAACATGTTAGTTGTGTGATACTCAGGAGACCGTCAAAGTCCATGAACCACTTATTTTAATTACACAGATTTTTATGTCAGTTTGTGTTAATGACGGCATTTCTGGCAGGTGACCAAAAAAAAAATATTACGAGTGCAGAAGCCGAGGGAAACTTTTTTTATATTATAGTTTTAAGTGTGTATCACTTTACCAACACTTTTATAGAAATTTGATTGTTCTTGTAATCCTTTTAATGTGTTTGAATGTATTCTATTTGTTTAAGCAATGAACACCTTGGACTATTATTTAATCTACCTGCGAAACAGTAACAGGGAAAAAGAAATTCAACTCCCCATTTTTTTTTCGGAATAAGAAAAATGCATTATAAATTGGATTTTAATATTATGTTATATTTTTATTTTAATATAATAATTATATTAAATTAATGATTTTTAAATCAAATTAAACATTCAATTTTTTGAGAGCTTATACGTATGTATGAATCGATTGTTTGAAAATAAGGTTATGAAAATCTTATATATCTTGAATGGAGATACCTTGTAATGAAAGCATTTTGTTTTTGTATACAAAGAATATAATGAAAATAAACCTTACGTGTGCACATTTTCGTCTATTATTATCATGATTGTGTCGCCTGCCTGCATTAGCGGAGGCGACATTATAGGGATCATTTAGTCGTCCGGCGTCGGCGTCACAAAATTCTCCGTCACATTTTTCTCAGAAACCACATAGGCCAGCTTCCTGATATTTGGCACAGAGCATCAGTATGGACAACTATTGTGTAACGCAGTTTCCAATCTGCCGCATGTCAACTCCTGTTTGACGCAACTTGGAATATTTTAACATGGACAAATTTCTGTCACATTTTTCTCAGGAACCACACAGGCCAGATTCCTGATATTTGGCACAGAAGCATCAGTATGGACAACTGTATCGTGTAAAGCAGTTTTAATCGCCACATGTCCACTTCCTGTTTGACGCAACTTTAATTTTTTGACATAAACAAATTTGTCACAAAGTAATGACTGGAACCTTGAAATTAAATATGTCTTTATTTCAGATAGAATCTCACAAATGGCATCTCATAACAATATATCATCTTTCATCTAATTATATCCCCGCTCCGAAGGAGGGGGGGGGGGTATACTGTTTTACCTCTGTCCGTCCTTCCGTCCATCCGAAACAAATATTTCGTCACACTTTTCTCTGAAACTGCATATGACAGCCACTTGATATTTGGTATATCACTTCATCTAGGGGTCCATACCGCGCTTACCGAATTCAGACCTTTTGCTTGTCAACTTCCTGTTATCCGACTTTGTCAATATTCCGTCCGAACAATTATTTTCGTCGCACTTTTCTCTGAAACTGCACATCACTGCCACTTGATATTTGGTATATCACTTCAGTTTGGAGTCCCATACTGCGCTTACTAAATTCATACCTTTCACATGTCAATTTACTGTTAACTTGATATCAACCTTAGCAAAAGATGAACACATTCTCTAGGTAGCAGCTATTTTTACATGTACCGTAGAGCGGGATATCTTCAGTGAGCAGTAGCTCACAGAATCCTTGTTCATCATGTTAGAATATGCATTGTCATTCTGGTAAACTTGAACAGAACTGAATTCTGACAAAAAAATTTGATTATAAACTTTTTTGCCATGATGATACTTTAAATGATGAAGTAATTTTTCAAAATGAAATTAGAAGTAGGCAGGTGACACATGTCTTCCCTGGAAGACTTACCACAAGTTTGTATTGTTAAAGATACTGGAGTTCCCCATTGACAAAATCTATGTAGTCTTTGGTGATCACCTAGATTTACTAGCTGCGTGCACTTTGAGAAAATATTGCCCATACAACTGCCACTGGGTCAAATGCTGACGTGTCTGATCTAGGGCTGTGTATTGCTAGCACAATTTCGATACGATACGATACGATATGCAAAGTCCCGATATCCAATATATTGGATCTAATCAACATTTAAGAGTTTTTATTAATTTTTCACTATTTATTTTCAAATATTACAGCAACGTCTTGTTTGAGTCCATCACGGAAGAGAAAGCAAACAGAAAATATTAGCTGATGTTTCGTAATGAATACTGAATAATAATTTCAAAAGCTTGTGTTTTTCTTTTTTTTAAAAGTAAATTTTTTGACATTTTCGGGCCCTAATTGCCGTAACAATGTCTCCTGCGGAATTGAAACCGCTTTCGAATGCTACAGATATTGCCGGTAAAAATAGCACACGTGTTTAATTGTTGGTCGTTCAAAGAATCAATATCATGAAATGGAGGACTGCATGTCCGAATAAAAAGATTAAAGATAGACTTTACCAAAACGGTCCGTGGTAATCGGTCTATCCCCTCTATCGATAGAGTTCCTGTTGCAAAGGGATTTCGTTTTTATTGTACGTTTAATTTTGTAATGACGTAAAAGATGGACACTTATAATTAGTTATGCCACCAGATGTTACGGTTCCTTTGCAAGTTACATTTTTTTACTATATATTCCTTATTTGATTCTTGGAAGACATTTTCTTTGAAAGTACTAGCCGATCCGGACGTACTATTAAAGACTTTAAGCCCAACTTTATATCGAAATATCGACTCACCTCTGTATCGCATATCGTCAGAGAGCTTTAGTACCGGTACGTATCGACATCGATATATCGATATATTGATTCACCTCTAGTCTGATCTAGAAAATGGGATTGCGGTGGGTGTGACCAAACAACAGGAAATGCTTACTCCTCCTAGGCACCTGATCCCACCTCTGGTGTATCCAGGGGTTTTTGTGTGCCCAACTCTTATTTTGTATTCTGTTCGGGACTTACAAGATTGATAACTTTCGGTATCTTCACATTTTGATTAGAGATGATCCATCCATTGTAAAATTTTTGATTTACGGTGCAGAATAAATAGTGCATGGTAAGGATTTTAGCAAATAACCTTGAAAGTTTGTTCAATGCTTCATTGCCATTTGTAGAGACATTATTTATTTCTAACAAAAACAAATTTTAATTTAGGTGATTCTTTATAAATTTATTAACATTAGAATTGATTAATCAAATTTATAATTTGCATGATTAAAGGGGCAAAGACACGTTTTGAGCAAAATTTTATTTTTCCATTTTTAATGCTTGCAGTACTCCCTTAAGGTATTTATAATGGTCAGCAGGTCCCATTTTAGAGATATGAAATTTACAGGGTAAGCCCATTGGGGCAAGGTGTCTCTTATGTACAAATTTGGTTAATTCTAGACTTCCGAGTCCAACGAAAATTAGATAAATTGAATAATATATAGTGTATAAAGATGGGGCTGGGGCATGTAATGAATCCCATTTTAAGGAGATTAAATTTACAGGGTAGGCCCTTTACTGGCTTTAGGACAAGGTGCCCCTTATGTACAAATATGGTTATGTTACCAGACCTGGTTGTAGACTTCCAAACCCGACTAAAATTAGATGTATAGAATTATATAGTGTATAACGATGGGGCTGGGGCATATCGTGTCATGAATCCCATTTTAGAGAGATAATATTTACAGGATAGGCCCTTTAGGGCAAGGTGCCCTTCATGTACCAATATGGTTTTGTTACGAGACCTGGTTCCAGACTTCCGAGCCCGACGAAAATTAGATGTATAGAATGATATCTGTATTATTAGATTAACAGAGTCGAAAT
>CAJDSM010048792.1:13574-34588 GCA_903981925.1 Ostrea lurida | reverse complement strand
GAATAAGTAACAGTTACCCGACTTCCTCAAACCAAGTGGACAATCAAGTCCGCACTCAGAGATAATATTCCAATATGTAACCTCACCAGTTAGCGTGAAAGGGCCTGTAAAAAATTTAGGCCTACATGTATGCTCGGCACTTAGGCCTTTGGGCAGGAAGAGTTCTTATCGTGTCACACCTACTGGTGACACGACCTCATTGTTTCCGGTCTCATCCGACAGGAACCCCCATCAGTGCCTCTTACGCAAGGGAATGCTGGAGGACCTTGATCCCCACGAGGGAAGGAAATATAAATGCGCAAGTGCATAGATGACATTAATACACCGGCTTTACTTGTTTCGACTACGGCTCGCGCGGCGTGGACCGTCAGAGAGCGAATGCTTTACTCCTCCATGCACCTCGACTCACTGCCTTCGCTTTTCGTCGAGTCCGTGTTAGCCCTTACCGCTCCGATTTTGAATGTAATGTTTGGACGTGTGAATTACGTTTTTACTTCTCTACTTCGCCATTTTTATACTTAAAGCAATAAAGCATGCTAAACTGATGGCAAATAATTTTGGAAAATAGAAACAAATAGAGTGACATATTTTGTGCATTAAGAATGAATCAGAGTTGATTCAAGCAAAAACGCTTCAATCAGCACAAACAAAATGTCGAGTCCATTGAATTACTGCATTACCCGCACTACATTCTTGTTCGTCATCTCCGACGCAATGACTCGGACGGCACCAATTCGAATATCGCGGAAGTAGAAAACTGCTTACACACGTGCAGAGTTACATGCCATTGCAAAGAGAATTATAAATCAAAAATTCATTTGAGTGGCACATTCGTAATAAATAATACTATATTAATATATCTTACACATATTAGATACTTTACGAATTTCATGCACACAACTGCAATATATCCAAAACAACGATACTGAATATTCATCACGCCGCAGGTTGCCATACTCGCTATGACCTGTACTTCAACAACCCGATTAGTGTTCGGCGAATGCGTCGTTCCGTTCAATGGCTTGATGGCTATGCGGGTTATGTCGAAACGCTTTCAAGATATTGCTCATCAAATTCAATTAGTTCCAATGTTTTATTTCTGCAAAACTATTCACCAGATCTTAATAATATACGCCTATATCTGTAAGATGTTAACTGATGTCACCATTGTGTGTTAAAAAATCCGTCAGTACAGCATTGTCATTTGCTTTAAGTCTTATATTTTTTCGCTGAACAAGGTACACTACTTTTGTACAGAAAATATATTGTGCCGTGAATAAAATAAATTACATCTTAATAGCCCTGCCACTATCCTTAGATTTGTAATTAAGCTCTATATATTTTATTATATAGTAAATTTTAACATTGAAAAAATGAATAAAAATTTGATGATGGGGTATGATTATATGATATTTGTCCCTGTCGAGAATATTTTCACATTATTGAGACTCACCATTGCACGGTTGAAGGCCGCACAATTAGACCCTAGACTTAACACTCAGTGCTTTCGTAGCTGAGGTCTTTTTGCGCGTGCCCACATGTATGCTGCGACCACGACCCTCCATTTTAAGTCTAATCGAAAACCGTGGTTCTCACTTCTAAATGCCGAGCTCTGGCGAAGGAGCAGACCAATCACTACCATTTTAACCTCTTAGGTTTGACCGCTGAGCACGGGGCTTCGAAACGCAAGCTCGAAACGCAGACCCCAATCACGATTTGATTATTTATTGTTTTCACACCCACTCAGAGATAATTTCCACTTCATATGGAGACGTAACCTTTGCGATAATGGGCTGCAAATTAGCCTGATGTGCGGCCTCTCAGGGCCTTTGAGAGAAGGATCTTATGTGACACGGGGGTCACGGTTTTCCGGTCTCATCCGAATGACCCCCCCATTCAGTTTACCTTATGACGACACGCATTGGGATGCTGGGACTATTCTAACCCGAACCCCACGGGTTTCCCGACGGCCGAGAAGCTCCCACTGAGCGCCGGGAGGGGTCAAGAATTCCAGTAATAAATCAGTTCAGGAATACATCGCCAGCTCCATTTGGTAACATAAAAGGCGTGTTGAATTCGTTTACTATTTCCTCAAAAAATAGGAACACATATCTACCACTTTTCGTGACCAAAAGTATATTATTATTAAAGACAGCTATAATAAAGTAAGCCTCTTAAAAATAACTTTAAAAGGCGCGATAAAGACCCAGCTATGATGAAGGCTTTGGGGGTTTGCTGCCGCTGTGCCCCATTGGGCTTCAAGCCTCAGACATTTAGCCTCACTGCATGCTTCTTCATAAAGCCCCCCCTCCCCCTCCTCAGGATATCCCGGTCCTCCACCTGACCAAACCTATAGGAGTTCCTATAAAGCATACAGAAAAGCAGGTGAACATATATAATATTATTAAATAATATTTCCGTTGAATATTTCAAATTTTTATATCATCGGATTTAAAAAAGCGTTTTGTAAATATTATGATATAATCTTCAAATAAACACATGGCACATCTTTGGAAATAAGAACAATTTTACCGCCATAATGATAAAAGAAACATGGAAGTTATTTGTAACTCCAATCTATGGCCCAACGCAGACATACCACTGTCCCATCCGTGTGACTTTGTATACACCGTTGGCGGGAAAACATGTTACCCCTGTTACCGTATTAAAATGGAACCAACCACTTGGGACAGAATCCACATCGGTCGAACAATACTCAGAACGCACCACCCTACACCCATAAAATTCCGAGTCGCGCCCTTCTGCGTTTAATGGTGCATGAGCTTACAAATGTTGAATTACAAATCGACAAAATACGAATGATTGAAAAATGCAAAAAGTCAGAACTAAATTGACGGGAGTTACCAATAACAAGTACAGTAACTCGCATCAAGCCTTATCACCGACAATGAACAAATGAGATATTTACATTGCACAAAAGAAATTACTGTGTACTATCTACAAAACATCATTAGACAGTTTACATCTACGAAATTCAAATAATAGAATGCGCATCTTACGGACTACAATGTCAAGTTAAGGATTATTTTTTTATTATTACATTTGAACAAATACCGCATTTAGTAAAACAAATACATGAATTACATAGTAGAATATTGAACCCTTTGGCTTTCCTAGGATCAGGGCTTACAAATTAACCTTTGTGTGTCACATCACGTCGTGACCCTTTTCCTGTATAGTAAACTGAGTAATCAGTATTTAAATCAGAAGTATAAATGCACACGAATTGGTATGAAGAATTCAGTATTTGCGCAATCTGGTTGCATCAAAAATTGGTTACGTATCTGATTATATTACAATGCTGATACCCCTGGTCAAGGCCTCGCTGGTGGACTGTCTTAGTACCCGAGGTCCTCTACAGCCAGTTGCTATTACTATGGTTACTACTTGAAATACGAGTATGCATTTAATTGCCAATAGTAAAATTAGAAAATTTCATATCAAAATTAAGTATTATCTCCTCAGCATAGTAACTCTGATCACTAGCGAAGTATAGGCTCCAGTTCTTTTTGGCACTACATTCTTCACTTTTATAAAGTTTACTTTTCATGTTGTTGGAACTTTTCAACATTGTCGTTTGAGCATCACTGAAGAGACATAATTCTGTCGACCAGAGCGCAATCTGTTGCTCACAATTGGTACCGTATAGACTTTATATTACGACCCCTGCGAGGCCTCTGCTGGTGGACTGTTATCCCCGAGGTTCCTACGCCCAGTTCTGCTATGTACTAATTGTACTATGTTACTAGCTTAAAATACGGATATTGCTATTTATTATGCAAGAGTAAAAATTTAGAATTCATGATACAAAATTAATGGATTCTCCCTCCAAGCCCCCATCACACCGACCACGATACTACTACGATCAAGATGATTTACCTAAATTCGTGAGCAATGTCGTAGCGTCGTCGTGAATTCTTGGAGGTGTAGTAGAACGTGGCCTTGCGTGGTCGACCACGAGCACCGCCTAGTAAATTTTGAACATGTTCAAACATTCGTAGTGAAGTCGTGTGAAAAAAGAGCGTACTGGCAGCGTTAGTGAGTCGTTGGAACGTCGGTAACTTATTTATTGACGTTCGTACACAGTTCTACAAATCGTCCCTAATTTATAGCAGCTACACTACGCTGCTAATACGCTTCCAATTCATGATCTATACCACGATATATATTACGACCTAAACAGCATCTTACTACGATTCACATCACGATGCTACAAACCTCCTGCGTTCATATCACTGCTCTACTACAATAACTACTAAAGCTAGTCACACCCAGCTGACGATCTGAGTTACGACCTACGCTGCACAGATTTTTTTTTAAATTATGGAAATCGTGTGAAAGAGCGCAGAACATAATCACCATATCGTATAAATTGTTCACAAAAGCAAATCAAGTCGCAGCAAGTGATGCTATATGTTCAAACCTTCAACCTGGATTCGAAGTTGCAGACAGATCTTGCATTGTCGTACTGACAGTCGCAAATGTATAAGTACACCCATTCATACTCGTACTGTCATCACCAACAAAGCACTTGAGTTTAAATATATTTGATTTAAAAAAAATATTTCCGTAACATTATAATATCAAATATTATAATGTTTACGGGAGAATTTAAAAAAAAAAATTCCAAAAACTGTTAATATATATTTCAAACGTTCAAATGCCATGTTCTCACCACCTAATTGTACGATGATACTTTCACCAAAAATCCGCAGAAACATGATTGCAGATGGAATTGTAGTAGCAAACCATTGCCACTGCATCTACTTTAGGTAAATTCATCATCGCCACATTCAGAAATACACGATCTGAGCCTTTAAACTTTCAAATTAACCTTTGTCAGAATGAACGTCGGTAATATGATGGGAATTAGTAGACAAACAATTCATAATCACGTACCACATACCTACACTCTTATGAGAAGCATCGGTGAACCTCAAGAAAAAAGAGGGGTCCAAAGTACATCAAGGCATGTTGTCCCTGCAATAAAGCTAATTGATTGATTGTATCTATGCTTTATTGTCCAACTCGGAATACATTAGATTTCACTTACCATGAGACTCACTGACCATCACGGGTTGCAGAGGTTCTATCTATGACCGGACTCCCACGGGTTAAAGCTAATTGAAAGGAGACTGGTCTGATCAGGAGTCTTCATGCAAAACAAAGCTAAAATGACACACGTACAGTCTCACAGTGCTACATGGACAAGCGATCGAGAAGATCGTGACAGTCGCGTGTTACAGCGCATTTAAGCGTAGCCTGAAAGCAGCAGGGATTAGCATCTATCAGATTGGCCATAATCCGCCGGTGTGCCGCATATTTGATCGGGTAATGGTAACTAAATAGTCAATCAGAATTGTACAGAACGTCTAAGCAATTGATTGACACAAATCTACCGTGCCAGCGGTTTGACGATAACGAACGAGTGATCAATTTTTAATAAAGGTCTTGTAACGGATACACATCTCTATTGTTGCCAGTGCGGTGCAAGACGGAGCGAACCCAGATCTGACTTAGGATCAAAAGGTGAGCGAATGATCGGGTGATCTAGTCAGGAGTAAAGCATGACCTTTCTCGACCCGGTTATATTTACACCTATTAGTCAATGGGTGCATATCCGCTTAAATTTTATCCGAGGTATTGTAAAAGTAAGATGTATGGACTATTAGTTATCGATGACGCTGTGTAGTATAGTAGATAATGTAATCATAATTAGTCTAGTGAGGCAATGGCCGTTGAATAAGTTTGCAATGTAGGCTGCAAAATAGATAAGCCCGAATGAGTAACTGATCATTGTGTGAAAGGTTACATTAGACTTACAGAAATGCGATACCAACTCAGATGCAATTCGATTGTAAAGAATTGATCACAACTATTTTGATTAGTATGACTTAAAATGAGTCTTCATTTCTATTGTTCTTTTTTCTGGAACTGTCATTAGTTAAAGAGAACTCTGGAAAGTGATTTTCATCTCGCTCGACGCTTGGAAGATGGTTTTGCCTTAAACAAACCAGGTGGACTATGTGGTTCATTATTATAGGGAAAAACTTCACGTTCCATTTACTATCCTGTAACGCAGCAATGTTTACTTAATGGGGATTTTTACGACGAGAAAGTTTGTTTCAGATTGTTTCGCACATGGAATTAAGTTCTAAACCAGGTCCTTACGATGAATTTTAGCATTTACCGTCAACCTTTGTGTGACGACCAGAATATATATTATGATGAGTTTGTTGATCCACTATGATTCTATTGTCAATGTGAGAGTATCTAACGAATTACAACCTCGTGAAAGCTAACTTTACTTTCGTAATGATTTTACATACCCGTTAATTAATTAATGATTGCCTCTCGACGATACACTTCAGACACGTAACAGGTGTACGTTATTTCATAACAATTTTGGTATAAAGAGTATTATTCTACAGTTTTGTCATGTTTGTCAACGGAGAAAAATTTATTTTATCCCAAGAAAGCAATTTCTAGTTTAATTAGTCGTATAGAGATTTGAGCATTCTAACTGGAATAAACATTACTAGTGTAAAGATATAGATACTAATTCAAATGTTTTCAAAGTCGAAAATGTACATTGGATGAATCATGATTGAATTCGCACTTATTTTTCCTACTCTTAAAGCAGGGGTAATTACTTGAATTCATTTAATGGCTAAGCTAAATGGCGCTACATGAAGTAAATTTAATTAGCTAGTATTTATCATTGCCTTAACACCCTCGGTACGTATTGCAAGATATACCTTTGTGAGGGTAAATATAACCTCACTTGGTGTCCGGCGTGGCTTTTTGGCAAACACTAAAACTTTGTTTGCTATTACGAATTGAGACGCATACACAAAGATCTTTTGCTCCCAATCCATAGGTCTGAGTTGTGATGACCGATTCGGTGCCTTGTTAATGTTGCTATAATGGTGCATCCTCTCGAAGCGTGTGTGTCAGAATTGAGGGCAAGATCTTCATATTCCTATTATTACTTTGAAAAAGACAATTTGTGAGATGAATTCAAATTACGGCACATCCATTTCGATACTAAGAAGGACCCCTAACTTGTTTCAAGGCAGTGGGCAGTGATAGTTATGGTGCAAGGGCTCATATAAAATTAATGGTAATAGAATCAAAAGGGAACTCCTTCTGCACTGTCTTCATAATATTCATGTTTAGTATTCGAAAATGCACATTCTTGTTTGGTAATAATAAGAAGAGGGTCAACATCAGAGGAAAAAATTAGCCGATAATACGGAGAATCAGGTTTTTGTTTTCCTTTTTTAAATTTCGAATAAGGAGATGCTCCAACGGCTCGCATGTTGTTCCGCTTCACATTTTGACATAAGTCGTGATCCTTCCTCCCCAATTGGGAAGGTACGCCTTGTCTGAAAGAACCAGCGAAGGAAATCGCTTATGCACGTCCTCCATGGCACCTGATCCTACTCCTTTGTAGCAAGCTTTTGTCGAGGAGCCGTTTGCCCGATCAGTTCACCTCACGATTGTATTTATGTTCTTGATCTATGATTACGTTTGACCAGCAATGTTAGAAAAAAACAATAAAATAAACAAAGACAAATTTTTGTACGTTTAATTATAAACTATGGACCAAGTTAATATGGCCACGGGCTCCCAGGTCAACCCTGCCCTAGGATCATCCATATAAAATTGGTTAGTAGGAATTCCTGCTCTAAATATTATGCCTTAAGTCCTTTCTTAGACTTTGCAGTTGTAGAAAGATTTTTTGAAAAAATTTGTCCACATTGCACCCTTAAGGCATCTGAGAGGGGGGGTGCAAAGACTTCCATACATGGATATCATTGAACTAGAAGATATCTATAGTTTTTATACCAAGGGAAGAAAAAAAAGGTTTATGTTTTTAATTTTTTTATTTTTTTTCATTTTTTTTTACATGTGTCCATGTATCGTCATTTTGATTATTAAGGAGTATTTTTATCTTTGAAAGGAGTAGGACTGCATATGGTGTTTATGCTTATACTTATTGCCCTGATAAAGCAAGGTTGTCGCTGTGTCTTGAAAAGTATTCAATTCAACACAAAATTGGTTTGGAAATTTGATTATAATTTATAATGATTTATTTATTGGTCAGATCAGCAATCTAACTGTCAATCAAACGTTCTTCATACTCCACATGTATAATGAATCTTTTAGATTAATAATCAACAGCATCAAAACATACTTTCAACACACCTACACAGACAGCCATCCTGCACGGTAACATTAAAACAGGCTTTTATTTTGTAACAATTATAAACAGTCTGCTTACAACTTTATAGCAGAACTGAGATAAAAAAAAGACAACAAATAATTTCACAATACCTATCCTCGAAGTGTATTCAAAGCCATCCTCAAAAAACTGATAAATATAGAATTTTTGTTAACAAGTTGCCTCGACTTTCTAATTTATTTTCAACAATAGACTCACAACAGAAAATTACTGCTGGAATGGAGCAGTTGAGTGACGAAGTTGGCAATACTGGAAATATTGGTCTCCATCCATTGAGTTGACAAAAGTAAGCTTTTAAGTTGTATTGGCGAAATCATCTATACCTACACAGAGCCGTTACTATGGTATGGTATTATTAATCTGGCAAACATGGGGGCTGACAGCCGAGAATTGTATTGCTTTGCTTATTATATTAGGCTTGGGAACCTATTTGTTTTACTAAAAGGTATAATTCTAATGCAATTTGCAGCAAGAGGTTATCCTGACATGAAACAAAAGAAAGGTTCTCTAAGCAGAGGGACCTTCCATAAGGGTCGAAACATATATGTCACGATGTTTATCTAATAGGCAAACAGATAATACACCCCTTATTTTTCCGAAGTTCAACTGCACATGTGTTGTATGATTCAATAATTTACTATCCCATATAGCGAACACAAGTAGTTTAAGAAATATGTTAGAGGGAACACCAGACAATGGTAGTTCGTTGCTTCGCTTGAACAGATGTTCTGTACAAATTCGTGAGCTTGGGAGATAAATTATATACTTGAAAACTCAGTTGCTGAGTTGACATTGAGCTTTATGACAACTAAACGAAGGGACATAATATCTTGGGATTTTGTCGGCAATGCTGTTTGTCCCCGCCCATCGATTATTATGTTAGGCAATTTATTAGCCAGCCATATCCACCTAAGCTTAGCTAATGGTGTGTTACAGTAGTTGCTCTCCTAACGGATTCAGGTAGATATTATAGACATAGATATTCCACTGCAAATTGGCAGCTTGTGTTCTCGCACTGCGTAACTGATAGCAGGTTTTGTGAATACGAGCTCAACGCCTTAGCTTACCAAGAACAAAGGTTTGAGTTTGGTGAGATATGCAGGTTGTGGTGTTTCAAATTATTATCACCGGTTAAAGGCAGCTTTTCGCCTAAAATTCTATGGCTAGTTAGGATATATAAAAGCTATGATTCTCTATAATGTATTTTGTACATCCACAATAAAAAGTATGGTATGTTTTCACTCCCAAACTTACCATTTTGGATGATGTTCATAGACCTGGCATAGTGTCTAGACAAGTGTGTGTATAAATTGTCACTAATATTTTAGCACACAATTTCGGTTTAAGACACATACGTTGAGTATTAAGTTAATGTTGCAACATTTTGCTTACTACATTCTCGCAGGACAACTTTATCATGATCTAACGGATTAGTTAATTCCGACTTTACCGCCCCTGAAGATGTTTTCAAAAGACTCAATTGTAGCTCACGAGAGTCGGGGGGACCGGAGTCAAAACAAATGGAAATCAGAGAGGTGTCTGTGGTGCTTTCTTGCGTTTTAGGTGGGGGAGGACACGCTGAGTACAGTCCTCAAAACCTCGTGTACGAGTGTGTATCTATTACAGGGGTCGCTAAGTGAGGCTCATGTGGACAACAATCTTGTTTTCCTTGTATTCTAGATCTTAGAACTTACGGAGGATAATGAATTCATCACTGCGGTTTTCGTAGTTATCTTTACCATTGGTTTAATGAGATAATTTAGTCAAGAATTTTAATCAACCAGGTGCTGTGTGCCGGGTAAATGGAAGAACAGACACCACTCTCGCGTAGGGGCTAGAGCTAAAACTGGGCCAAAGCCTGAGTGAGGCCGCAATACGATAATAGAGCTGTGAGGTAAAATAGTCCGTGAAAGTTACCTGCAATTTACCCTGAATACGTCTCAATATGTGCCCTAATAGATTTTTAACGGTAGTCATGTGGAGGCTATAAAAAATGTGTCCGCCTATTTTCCTAATAGTAGAATTTAGTCACAAAACGTAATTTTGAGGGCTCAACATCTCTCTTGTGCATTATTCCCTAGCCAAGCTGATGAATAAGAATTGGATAAGTATTGTGATCAAGAGTTCGTTGGAAAAAAAGGCAGGGGAAATGCCAAAAATGTATTGTCAGTGGGATCGTGATTAAGAGCTGGGTTACCATATTTGGCTGGCCCACCCCTATGACTCACGTAAAACGCCGCCTACCCCAAGAGGCGTTACCGCCGATATATATGATTAAATTCGTCGATTCTCAGCCCCGATACAAGCATGAGGTGTCACAAAGGACAGCTCCACCTATGACTCATTGTCTGACATAAATCACATTTAGTATGTAGCAAAAGTTATATTCAATGGCATTGGACATAAGATCGAAACCTTTCAGAAGTGTTATTAGACAGATAATAAACGCCAAGTTAGTGGTGACCAGATTATGCCCCCGCTCCTGGGGCCGGTACAAAAAGACTATCACGCCTGCTACCCAGGAGGCGATGTGTTACAAACACTGTGGGCGTACTTAACAATTTTGGTTAATACGTAAAGGTCCTCTACGCTCAGCATTTCCGCTAATTCATTATCTCAACTATCCATAAATCGTTTCTCTGATTGGCAAGCAATCTATATTGTTTATGACGACTTTCTGTAAGAGAACTCAGACTTTTTGAAAAGATTCATAGGCACTTCTTGCAACCCACACCTCTTCTGAAGGTCCATCCATCAAGAAGAGCCTTGGTGTGGCTAACAGCTTAGGTAGATGAGCGTGCTTCTTTTGTAAATTTTAAATGTGCTCTTATTCTGCAGGCAACTGTAAAGATTGCCTTCCACTGAAAGAATTTCCTAATGAATCTGGAAAATAAAGAAGGATAGTATCTAAAAATAGTTAATTTTAGTGTTTTAATCACGGTAAACCGACGAATTGTGTGACTCCATTATTTTAACACAAGAGGAATGCCACTCTGGAGCGGGTGTGGTGTGTGTTGGTGAGTTATGTTTGTTGTGTCGTGATGCGTGGTGTGGTGTTGGGTGTGTTGTGTGGCTGGCGGGTGGAGACAGGTGGTGTGTGTGTGTGGGAGTGCTATTCGCTGTTGCCGTGTGTGTGTATGTGTTATTAGTTATAAATAGGAGGTGTGTTGTGATGTGGTAGGTGTGTATAGGGTTGGGTGATGTTATTAACTGTAAAACTCCCATTTTTACTATAGATCTTTAGCTGTATGAGAACTAGGTTCCCAGTGGGTTATGGCTATCGTGCCTTATTTAGTTAACGCTGTGGACTTTATTCTGATGTCCAAACATTTCGACAACAGGAATGCACTATTCCCGAGATGAACAAATTTGAATCTATACTTGAGAGTGACCTTTGATACATTGGTAGTGGCTGCAATAGAAATACAGTTTCCACAGAGAAGGTCTATTCATGAGGACACGGCCTAAAGAGGAAAGAACCGGATTGACACGGACCATGATTATTCGATTTATTATCACAATATCCATACACAATGACGAACCAACTTGCACTCAATAATGGTAAGTAGCTTATTAAACACCTTTTAGATTTTTTCATGTGCTGAATGATGGGTTTATTCATCTGTTTGTACCAATTATAAATATCTCCAGAAAGCAAGCTTCAGTTTTTATTCACAACATATAGGACATAATTCGTACGAAGTTAATCATTTCCATTTTTTTTCGTTGAGATAGAAGATCGTATTCCTACAAGTTATACCTTAGATCAAGAACGGTCGGCGATGAAGAATGAGCCTCAAGTTTTTTAATTGCCCGTGCGGGTGAGGACAATGGGACATATTGTTTATATCGAACACACTGCCGTAATAAAGTCGAATGATTACTCAGGATAAAGTTATTACATAACCACCTTATTGTTCTCTCCAAATTCAACCACCGAAATAGCCGATTTACGACACAAACTGGATGCTTAAGTAGAAACACATTTAATAGAAACACAACATACTCTTCGTGCGTAGCGTAATTGGGAAGCGGTTGTTAACGGAATCAATTAACGTGCTGCGAGGTCTATTTTGCAGTGCTAACCACACCTTAGGACATGCTCGATTGTGGTGACGCACAACATCATTTATTGTAAATGCAACAACTTTGCCATGCAATCGTAACACCAGTAACATACGGGAATTTTGCCCAGGCCTAGTCCCCTGCATCGAATCAGATAGCTTGTTAACCTGGTTACCGTTCACACACAAGACTGCACGAGATGCAGAAGGGACTCTATAAGATCAACACTCATTGTGTTGGTTACATTTCAAGTATCATACAATCAAGTAGTGTCCAATAATTCAAGACGCAAACAACTTCCCCACGGGTGAAGGAAAATTAAATGCCAATGCATAGATGACATCATACCCCGTTTACTTTGTTTCGACTACGGCTCACGCGGCGGGTTGGACCGTCAGCAGAGGATGCTTACTCCTCCATGCACCTCGATCCTGCCTTCGCTTTCGTCGGAGTCCGTGTTGCCCTACCGCTCGATTTTGTATTGTATTTTGGACTGTGATTACGTTTTATACTTTGTTACTTCGCCATTTTATTATCACTTAAGCAATACAAGCTGAAACTGATGGCAAATAATTTGTAAAATAGTAAACAAATAGAGTGACATATTTGTGATTAAGAATAATCAGAGTTGATTCAAGCAATAAAACGCGTCAAATCAGCAAAACAAAATAGTCGATCCATGAATTACTGGCATTCCCGTCACTAATTCTTGTTCGTCATCTCCGACGCATGACCTCGGAGGTCACCAATTCGGATATCGCGCGAAGTAGAAACACGTCTTACACACGTGTCAGATTTACATGCCATTTGCAAAGAGAATTATAAATCAAAAGTTTATTTGAGTGGCACATTCTCGTAATAAATTAATACTAATTAGATATATGTTACACATATTAGTACTTTAGAAATTCATGACACAATGCAATATATCAAAACAAACGATATGAATATTTATCACGCCGCGGTTCCATCTCTGTATGACCTTGACGTCAACAACCCGATTGTGTTCGGCAATCGTCGTTCCCGTTTCATGGCGTTTGAGGGCTATGGCGGGTTATTCGAAACGCTTATTCAAGATATGCTCTCAAATCAATATTCCAATGTTTTATTTTGCAAATATTTCACCAGATCTTAATTAATATAGCTATTATCTGTAGATGTTAACTGTGCACATTTGTGTAGTTAAAAAATGCCGTCAGTTACAGCTTGTATTGCTTTAAGTCTTATATTTTTCCTGAACAAGGTCACTATTAGTTGTACAGTAAAATATATGTGCCGTGAATAAATAAAATTTAAATCGTTAATACCTGCCACTATCCTTAGTTTGTAATTAAGCTCTATCATATTTGTATTTATGAGTAAATTTTAACATTGAAAAAATGAATAAAATTTATTATGGGGGTGATTATTGATTATTATGATATTTCGTCCCGTCGAGAATATTTCACCATTATTGAGACGTCACCATTGCCGTGAAGGCTGCACATTAGACCTATGCTTAACACTCATGCTTTTAGTTAGTGAGGTTCTTTTTGCGTGCCACATGTATGCTGCGACACGGACCTCCATTTTTAAGTTCATATCCGAAAACCGTGGTTCTCACTTCTAAATGCCGAGCTCTTGGCGAAGGAGCAATCACTACCATTTTAACTCTTAGGTTGACCGCTGAGCACGGGGCTCGAACGCGAGCTCGAACGCAGACCTCCCAATCACGATTGATTTATTTATTGTTTTACACCCCACTCGAGATATTTCACTCATATGGAGACGTAACCTTTGCGATGAAGGCTGCAAATTTAGGCCTGTGTGCGGCACTCAGGGCCTTTGAGCAGGAAGGATCTTTATCGTGACACGGGGGTCTCGGTTTTCCGGTTTCATCCGAATGACCGCCCCATTCAGTTACCTTATTACGACACGCATTGGGATGCTGGACCTATTCTAACCCGAACCCCCACGGGTTCCCGAGGCGAGAGCTCTCCACTGAGCGACCGGGGGGGGGGTCAAGAATTCCAGTAACAAAACAGTTGCAGAATACAGTCGCCATGTCCATATTGGTAACATAAAAGGGCGATGTTTGGAATTTTTCTTTATTTCCTCAAAAAATAGGAATCACATGATCTCCACTTTCGTGACCAAAATATCATTATGTATTGAAGTACAGCTAAATAATAAAGCCCTTAAAATAACTTTAAAAGGCCATAAACCCACTATGATAAGCTTTTGGGGTTTGGCTCCCTGGTCCCCCACTTGGGCTTCAATCCCTAGAATTTAGCCTCACTGGCATCTTCTTTAAAGCCCCCCCTCCCCCTTCGAGATATCCCCGGTCCTCCACTGACAAACCGTATGGATTCCTATAAGCATCAGAAAAGGGTGAACATTATTAATATTATAAATAATATTTCCTTGAATATTTCAAGATTTTTAATATCATCGGTTTAAAAAGCGTTTTGTAAATATTATGAATATATCTTCAAATCAAACACACTGGCACATCTTTGGAAATAAGAAAATTTTACCGCCATAATATAAAATGAAACATGGAATATTTGTACACTCCAATCTATGGCCAACGGTCAGACATACACTGTTCCCGATCCGTGTGATTTGTTACACCTGTTGCGGGGAAAACATGTGTTACCCTGTTACCTTATTAAAATGGAACGCAACCACTTGGGACAAATCCACTCGGTCAACAATAATCAGAACGATCCACCCTACACCCATAAAATTCCGAGTGCGCGCCCTCTTGCGTCTTAATGGTGCATGAGCTTACAAATGTTGAATTACAAATCGACAAATTACGAATGATGAAAAATGCAAAAGTCAGACTAACATTGGACGGGGTTACCAATAACAAGTACAGTAACTCGCATCAAGCTTATCAACCGGACAATGAACAAATGAGAGTAATTACATTGCACAAATAAAATTACTTGTTACGCATCTACAAAGACATCATATACAGTTTACATCTTACGAAATTCAAATAAACGAATGCGCATTTACGACTACAGATGTCAAGTTAAGATTATTTTTTTTATATTTACATTGAACAAATACCGCATTTAGTAAAAACAAATACATGATTACATAGTAGGAATATTGAACCCTTTGGCTTTCCATAGGATCAGGCTTACAAGGATTAACCTTTGTTGACTGGTCACATCCGTCGTGACCCTTTTCCTTGATAAGGTAAACTGAGTAATCAGTATTTGAAATCAGAAGTATAAAAATGACCTAACAATTGGTATGGAAAATTTCAGTATTTGCGCAATCTGGTGCATCAAAAATTGGTAACCGTATGTGATTTATATTACATGATGACCCCTGGGTTCAGGCCTCTTGCTGTGGACTGTAGTCCCCGAGGTCCTCTACAGACCCAGTTGCTATGTACTATGTTACTAGCTTGAAATACGGATATGCATTTAATTGCCAATAGTAAAATTAGAAAATTCATATCAAAATAAGGATTATCTCCCTCAGCATAGTAATCTGTCCTTCGAAAGTATAGGCTCCAGTTCTTTGGCACTACATTGTTCACTTTTATAAAGTTTACTTTCATGTTTTGGATTTTCAACATTTCGGTTTGAGCATCACTGAAGAGACATAATTTGTCGAATGCGCATCTGGTGCATTCACAATTGGTACCTATAGATTTATATTACGACCCCTGGTCGAGCCTCTGCTGGTGGACTGTTAGTCCCCGAGGGTTCCTACAGCCCAGTGCTATGTACTATGTACATTGTACTAGCTTGAAATACGGATATGTATTTATTTGCAATAGTAAAAATTAGAAATTCATATACAAAATTAAGGATTATCTCCCTCCAAGCCCCCATCACACCGGACCCACGATCTACTACGATCAAGATTTTTAGCTAAATCGGACAGTCGTAGCGGCGATCGTGAATTCTTGGAGGTCGTAGTATGAACGTGGCGTTGCGTTCGGTCGACCACGACCGACGCCTACGTAAATTTTGAACATGTCAAAACATTCGTAGTGAAGTCGTGGTGAAAAAAGAGCGTACTGGCAGCGTAGTGAGGTCGTTGAGAGACGGTCGGTACTATTGTATTGAGTTCGTACACAGTGTACTAAAAATCGTCCCTAATTTATAGACGATCACACTACGCTGCTAATACGCTCCAATCATGATCATACCACGATTATATTACGACTTAAACGATCTTACTACGATCACATCACGATGCTACCAAACTCTCTGCGTTCATATCACGCTCTCTACTACAATCTACTAAAGCCTAGTCACACCGAGCTACGATCTGGTTACGACCTAGCTGCGACAGATTTTTTTTTAAATTGGAAATCGTGAAAGAGCGCAGAACTAATCACCATATCGTTAATTGTCACAAAAGCAAAGTCAGTCGCAGCAAGGTTGATGCTAATGTTCAAACCTTCGAACCTGCGATTCGAAGTTGCAGACAGATCTTGCATTGTCGTACGACCAGTCGCAAATGTATAAGTACCACCAATCTACTCGTACGATCATCACCACAAGCACTTGACGTTTAAATATATTTGATTTAAAAAAAATCTTTCCGCTAAACATTATAATATCAAATATTATAATGTTTACGGGAAGATTTAAAAAAAAAAATCAAATACACTGTTACATATATATTTAAAACGTCAAATGCCTGTGTCTACCACCTATTGTACGATGATCTTTCACCAAATCGCAGAACATGATTGCAGATGGAGATTGTAGCAAACATTGCCGACTGATCTACTTTGGTAAATTGCATCATTCGCACGATTCAGAAAACATACGTCCAGTGTGGCTGAGCCTTTAAACTTTCAAATTACCTTTGTTCAGAATGACGTCGGATAATTGGAATTAGTAGACAAACAATTCATAGATCATCGTCAACACATACCTACACATTTATGAGAAAGCATGGTGCGAACCTCAAGAAAAAAGAGGGGTTGTACAAGTACATCAAGGCATGTTTGCCCTTGCAATAAAGCTAATTGATTGATTGGTATCTATTGCTTTATGTCCAACTCGAGAATACATGTATTTCACTTACTGGAAGACGTCACTGACCATCACGGGTTGCTGGGTATCTATTCTGACCGGACTCCCACGGGTTAAAGCTAATTGAAGGAGGATGGTCTGATCCATGAGTCTTCATGCAAAACAAAGCTAAAACTGACACACGTAAAGTGTCTTAAAAAGTGGCATACATGACAAGCGATTGCGAGAGATCGTAGCAGTCGCGGTAAGCGCAGTGTAAGCGTGGTACCATCGTACCGTGCGTAGTACACCGTAGGGAACGTAGAACAATCGCATAGATCGGAGTGTATCGTAAGATGTCGTGGGTGGTCGTGGTACAATTCGTAGCATGGCCGTTGGAAAGTCGTAGAAGAAGCGTACTGTACTCGTGAAGGTCGTAGTAGAATCTGCGAATTGACTATTGATAGATGATTGTCGTAGTACAGTCGTGATTGCCGTCACACCGACCACGTTTAATGAAATCACCACGATTCTCCTACGATCATTTAATCTTGAAGGTCGCGGAGAGCGTAGTGATATCGTGGCCAGTGTGATGGGGGATTTAGGCATAGCTCTGATCCTTCGAAGTATTTGGCTCCAGTCTTTGGCACTACATCGTTCACTTTTATACAGTTTTACTTTCATGTTTCGGATTTCCAACTTTTCGGTTTGAGCATCACTGAAGAGAGATAATTTGTCGAAATGTACATCTGGTGCATCAGAATTGGTACCGTATATGATTTATATCCTTAACACCTGATCCCAACTCTGGTATATCCTCTGGGTCCGTGTTTGCAGAACACTAGTTTTGTATTCTGTTTGAGACTTACAAGATTGATCACTGTTCGTTATCGTCGCCTTTTCATTGTTCCTAAATCTCCAAGTGTTCAATGTTGCAGATAATTCTATTCGAAAAAATAATGTTCAATACTTACAGCAGAAGGAGTGTCAGTGCATAATTTGTTTTCAAGGGTCTCAAAAGTATATCAAGAATATCATTTTGCGTTTATGAAATGCATCATCCTTTTGTTTAAAATAATATTCACATTCAGATGAAAATACGTATAAAGTTACCGTTATAAATCATCTGTGTTTCGCTCACATTTGGACAACTGTTCTTTCCCCAGATTGTGAAAGTTGACCCTGTTGAAAACAGAACCTTTTTAGCTGGTTTAGAATAGTACTTCACTCTTAAAGCACCAGTATTATGTGCAAATAAATTTTTCATCCATTTTTGCATGAAAATGCCATAAAACACATGAGCAAACCTCTCTATTTTAACAAACTGATATTTTTACGTTTTTATTTTCATAGTCATATGATTTCTTTCTTTTAATATGCAATCGTTTAAGATTTGAAATGACCAATTGATAAGGCACATGTTTCAGCTATTTGTGTAGGTTTATTGTACAAGGTAAAGATTACTCATGGTACTGTGTCAACCATGGAATTCAAGGACAGGATACTTCACTCATGTGATATACATATTGTACAAGTATATTTTGTTATATTATTTTGTACAAACAATGTGAAAAACCTCGTAGCCTTGTAATAAAAGATTAATGTATTTGTATTTTATTTTTCCTCCGTATATTGATGCCACCCAATTCATCAAATGCCACGCTAGATAAATATATATATCCTCTATCCTGCATTCTACAGGACTGCCAGAAATGATTTAGATTTTTTCAATGCTATATTAGAAAGTTTCTATTATTTTTTAAACTAAAGTTTGTTTTTATCAATTTTGTTTTGCAGCATGTCTAGAAAAGTCATTTTTAAAATATGTGAAATATTGAGTACTAAGTAGGGAATTTGCTTTTTCTTGCATACATTTTATATGAAATTACCGCAGTGTAATTTAAATGGGGGAAAATGAAATCAAAGTGTCTGTTTCGTTTGGTGAGGGAGAGTTACATACAAGTGAATTATTATTAAGCAGTGAAATTTCATGAATCACGTTGTATTCTTGTAGAATATCAAATTTAATCAACCATTTTGGTTCCGTATAAATGTACATCCCCGGCAACCTCACCTTTCAAAGAGAGCAATTCCTGCTTCTGACTTGCCAGTTGAGACTTCAGAGAGCTTATTTCAGCATTGGTATGGCTTTTCAATGTATTTAGTTCTTGAACCAGATGCTGTATTTGGGACTGAAGAGCGTGTGGGTCGTCTAGGAGGAGTCGGTCCGATCTCTCCAGCCCGTGACATGGCAGAACAACTGAAATTAGAAATAATGCATCGAAGAAAGGGAGTAGAATCATGGCCAAGTTGTGCACAGTTATGCCGTGTTCTATAAGTGTACGTATTCTTATCAATGCGCACTTGCCATGTGGCAATTTTTATGACCTTAACTCCAGCAAATTGTTATCATAGACAACCTGATGTTACTTGTAGGCGTCCATAATTACGAACTTCATATTCCAATTTTGGAATAGTGTTCATGTTGTTATGTGTTTCAAGTAACATTTTCTTTCAGGGCATTGTTTTGTAGGTGGTGCCAATGTTAAAGTTCTTTTCTTACGATAATGTACTTACAGGTCTGTAAACCTGGCTTTATCATCTCAATTGACACAGTGTGCATGTGAAAGTCCAAGATTGGGACACTGTCTAGAACGATGATTTATCGAACTCAGGTCAGAGAATTTTGTTCAAGGAATGGGATTTTCCTATCCCATATAATTAATCACATATAGCAATATATTTTCTTAAATCGTCAATACAGCTTTTGCAATTCTTTCAGGAATTGTGAGGTAATCAAACTATCATAAAAATCCGTTACTTAAACTTTGATGTAAAAATAATTATGTAAAAAATATTCACAAAAAATTCACAGCAAAATATGCATGCTCAACACATTGAGTTAAACACTCTTTTGGAGTACAGGTAAATAGAGCCTAATCCTAATTACCATGTTGATTGTCTTAGCAACCAATATCAACATGATATTGTCACTGAATACTACCTGTAATTACAAAAGGTGTTTTAGAGACTAATTATAATACTACTGCTATTGGAATAAAGCTGTCATGAGACTGTCTATCTTAAAATATTTTTATTCGTACAAATAAGCTTACTTTTTTGTGATACAATGTACACTCAAAAAGTTACCTTTAAGACTGTTTAGCAATAACAGACAAGAGAAAAAAATCCAGATATAATAGATCAAAATATACCATTTAAGTGAGAAATATGGTGGAAGTATTAGATGAACTTGCTATATTTATATACCAACATGCCTTCATCACCTGCATATGATGTTTATGTATTTTAACTTATACCATACGTAAGGGTTTGTTCTGAGTATGATGAATTTTTGAATTGAGACAACAACGAGTTGATATAACATAAGTTTCAACAGTATGTTTAAAGTCGACATTTCGCAAATTCTATAGTCGTTATATCGATCTAATGTGTCAATGCAACCTAACATTATGTCAAATGCTATCTGACGTATTTCATAACAATATAATTGTTAGGCTGTTCTAGGGATCACTCCGCTCAATGGTCTCACTGCGAGTTTGGCCAGTCGACAGCGTACTTGCTCCCACCTCTGGTGTGTTTAGGGATCCGTGTTTGTCCAAGTCTTATTCTGTGTTCTGTTCGGGACTTTTGCGATTGATAACTGTTGTTTTCATCTTTGATGTGCGCCAAATTTTTTGCTA
>CAJDSM010048791.1:0-11039 GCA_903981925.1 Ostrea lurida | reverse complement strand
CCTTGCGATATTTGAACCTTTACTGCTATAAATATAAGAGAAAACAGTACACTGGTAGACTATTTTTATGCACCGCTTTGAAAAACAAGTACATAATGTTTTGCACCTGTTGGTCTGTCGGTCTATAGACCAAGTTTTATCTGCCTAATATCTATAAAAGGACCCTTTGCTTTACATTTACCAAACTTGGTACTGTGGTTACCTTAAGAGAGTAGATGACTTTCAGGTCACCAAACTGAAGGTCAGAAATCAGTCTGTTGGTCTGTAGACTTCGTCTTTCTTGTCCTCCCAATGTCTAAAAGAGTGACCAAACTTAGTACAGATATTGTCCCTAGTGGTCAAGGCTGCTGAAGCATGACATGAAAATTCTACTGGTATTTCTACCATGGTGGCTCCACAGCAAGAAAGTTTGACATAGGAATACATGTAATAGAACTGAAGTCAGAAACCATTCAGAGTCCATGTTTTGATATCAAAATGCAAATATTATGGTAGAATGTTGATTTGATTTGCGCTTGTGTCAAGATGAAGTAAAAATGGGTAGACATGTTTTACACAGCAACATTTTATTTTACAGTGGAGGATATGATCAGACATCCATTTGAGACAAGGTCAGACAGCTTTTATTTTGTGGAAGATACACTCATCATGCATAACAAAGCAGACTATGCCTACAATGGAGGAACATAGCTTCAGCTGGACTGGAGAACTCTTCATCTTTTATGAATATTTTAAACTATATATTTAGAAATATGTTTTTTGTGGCATTCCAAGTTGTATATTTTTATCATTCAATGTAAATTAAGCAAATTATTTTTAAGTATGCATGTGTGATGGAAATAAAAATATTGTGAATTGATTCTGCTCATCAACATACCATTAGATAATGATGGTTGTCCTTGGTCAAAGACCAGAGAAGCTTCTATATATAGAGTGATAAGGTATCAACATTCCATTTTTTTTTTTTTTTTTTTTTTTTTTTGTCTAAACTTGTTTCATGTAAAGGAAAGTACATTTAATACAGAAATAGGCATAGCTTCAATAACTGGTGTTTATTTTTAAATGTCTAAGGATCATCAGCACCCCAATTCATCATGCAGGAATTTCTAATAAAAATCTGTCCAGTTGTTCAGCTGAGTTGTGGTTATTACTGTAAGCTTTTCTCAATGATGGTCACCCTCCTCCAGAACCATTGAGCCAATTTCAACCAAACTTGTCACAAAGAATGCCTAGTTAAAAGAGACTCAAATTTCTTCAGTGTAAGAGGAGACATCAAGAAATACTGATTTTAGGATGGGGATTCTTCTCAAGAACTGCTGATCCAGAAGAAAACAAGACTTGTGTTAGAGTTTCGTGATATAATGAAATTCTAGCTTGTTTAAACCATGATCTGTGGCACCTCCAGGTAGTGAATTGAATAACAAACCACCAGGCTTCTTCAAAACCTCGCATTTGTAGGTACATGTATATGATGGATATATAATTGGTTAGAGTTGATGTATAGAAATGTACATGGAACTCCTACAAAGAATGGTAAAATAAAGCAGGGGATCAGGTGTCTTGAAGGAATAAGCATCACCTAGCTGTTGACCGCTCAAGTCGTATGGCTTGAAAAGGTAAACGGAGTAATTTGTAGTTAAAATTAGCTTGTGAAGAAATTTGTATGTAACAGGTCAGACAGTACTTTACCTTGTGACGGGTTGTACAGGTAAATCAGATCGTTTTAAGATTAGATCAATTTGCAAAATGCTGACTTTAAAGGGACATGGACACGTTTTGAGCTTAATTTTATATTTGCATTTTTATGCCCCCGCCATAAAATGGCTGGGGTCATATAGTGTTATGGTTTCCGTTCATTATCTCTGCAACAGTTCAACAAAATCAACTCAAATTTGAAATATGGATATGTAACAGGAATATTGCAGGTCAAGTTCAAATTTGGTCATGGTCCGATGATTTTTGACAGAGTTAGCCCTCGTGAACTAGGATTAAAAAAATAAGAAATTTTCAGTTTCCGTTCATTATCTCTGCAACGGTTGCATACATTCAACTCAAATTTGATATATGGATACGTCACAGGAATATGCAGGTCAAGATCGAATTTGGTCATGGTCCGATGATTTTTGACAGAGTTGGTCCTCTTGAACTTAGAAAAAAATCAGAAATTTTTCGTTTCCGTTCATTATCTCTGCAATAGATTGTCTTGACTTTAAAATTTACCATACGCAGAGCAAGCTCTTGCGCATCGAATCAATTGAGAGACATAATATAAACACCAATTGCAGATGATATTGGAGTATTGCTACATGAATATGAGATGTAGCTGAAGTCATCCTGTTTGTCATGAAGTTAAGTGGTTACTATGTGTTCAATAAAATATTTAAATTTGAAGCAGATGTGAAGACCCTGGTGTCTTGTTTAAAGTTCACTAGGGCCAAATAAATAAATTATTCTACAGTTGAATATAAACAATCTAGTGATCTGTATCATATTTTAATTCATTTTGTATATAAGTTTCCTATTAGCCCGTACCGGACTTTGTTGTTTATGTTGCGTGCGATGTCACGAAAAGCCTGCTGGCATCAATTTTTGACGTTGTGGTTTATGCCCCATAATGGAGCGCCAAATTAACATTATAAACTCAAATATCTTGAAGATATTTGCAATTATTTAAAGATATCAATTCATTTGATGCGCATCAATTCAATTAAAGGTAAGATAACAGACTATGATGAATCTCATACAACTTCTATAAAGAATACAAGATCTCTTCAAATATATTTATTATTTGCATTTTTCATTGAAATATACCACAGGCGATTATATCGCTTGGGTTCGAATTTACTCGATGGTATTCAAACCCCAAGCAATATAATTGCTCGTGAAATATAAAATGTTATAAAATATATTTTTTTGGTTTTGATATTAAAGATTATAACCAAAATTTGGAACTTCTGAAAGCAAAGATAAGTGCAATACATGTATTTTAGCCTTAATTTTGTGTTATGTAAACAAAGAGTCTCGTCTTTTGTATGTTTACAAACTAGCGCTGAAATGTTAGTTTTGTAATTTAAGCATCTTGTTTGCACAGTCACAAATTTAACTTTAAAATGGCACATTTTCCCTAAGAAATACTTGAAATGCAATATCCTACATTTTGAAAACTTTGTAAGCATAAACAGTTTGCACAACAAATTATAAATTCTCCACAATGAGCTTCTGTGAAACCTTTCAAACACATTAATTAGACTTTGATCTCTTAAAGTGAAAAACAAAAATGGGGGAAGTCGTGAATCAGAAAATAATTCATTGTATTACCAATGGAATTTTTACATTTTTGAAACACATTCAACACCCACTCGAGCAGTTCCACAGAGGTTTAGTTGTAATGAATAAAGCTCTTCATAGTATCTCCATATCATCTAAAGAAGGGAAAAAAAACCAAAATATATGATAACAAGATGTGTTTGTGATAACAGCGGATTCGCGCCCTGGAGTCCAGCCTCCAGTGGAAGGGGCTATGCCAAAAGGATTACGATGAATTAGTATTTGTCTACATCTTACCATTCAAAAGTTATGGTCATTAATTAGTTTTCGAAAAGCAAGGTCAAAACTTCAAGGTCAGGAGGTCAAAAATCTCAGTATAAAGGGCTTGTCATAAGAAACACACATTGTAATATGAAAGTCCATCAAATTGCCATTCAAAGTTAGTCCAATTAAATTTTTTTGAAAAAGTAGGTCCAAACGCAAGGTCAGTGATATATGTCAAACATTTTGCATTGTACCAGTAGAAAGGGCTTGTCATAAGGAACACACATGTGAAATATGTAAATCCCATCACTTACCATTCAAAAGTTATGGCCAATGTTAAAAGTTTTTCCTGCGGACAAACAGACAGACAAATGTCGTGACGGACAGACCAAAAACTATATGCCCCCGAATCGAAGATCCCGGGGGCATAAAAACATGAGCAATAGTTATTGTATAATATCTTGATTTGTTTGGACGAAGGGCGGTGACGAGTGCAAAGCACGAGTCTCCGCCCTTCGTCCAATTATATAAGATTCTTGTGTCACGGCTAATGAGACCTGTGGTTACTGTGTGATTTTCAATTATCCCAATGAAAATTCAAGTTTTTGTCAGATGATTGCTTAAGAATCTACCCCTTCCCGCCAAGCATGTTCATCCCGCATCGCCCACCCAAATGCCATTGAGAGCGCATGATCAGGGCACGTAAACTATATGATGGTTTGCACGATTTGGGTCAGCAGTTTCTATTCCATGATGATTATGCCATAAAATTGATGAATCACACATTAAAATGGTTATGGCTACAGCCTAGATTTGTGAAATTTGATTGGGACTGCACACATTTAAAGAGGACTTTTGAAAATAGAGAAGAGTCGCGATTTCGGGTATAGAAGTATTTGAAATTGTCACGCGATGTTCAATAATTTATTTACATAGCACAGTTAAAACAACACAGCCATGATACAATGTTTAGAAATGGCAACATATTATACCATATTATATATTCATTGCGCATCAAATGTTAAATATTTGCTGAAAAATGGAAACCAGGCCATTAAGCGAGAGAATCCGTCGGTTCCATTATTAAATAAGGGACTTGCTCTTATAATTTCCCCCTTCTATTTGTTCTAATTCTACAAAGAATTGAATTCCAAGTAAAAGAGGAAGGTTGCTTGAATCTCCAGTCTAGCTTCCATTTTGGATGATGAAAAAGTTTTTAATTAGGCCTAATCCGTACAATTTTTGATCTATTTATGAAATTTAGAAAAGAAATCTAAAGTATCAAGAACAGCAAATAGGGGAAATAGAGGTATCATCAGCGCATTGATCGTCAGCAGGATAGTGGACCAGAGTATTATAGCCGGGCGCCAAATTTAGGTGGAATACACGCCATGCACTAACTAACTCGGATAAAGAAACAAACTATTGCTGTTTATTCTACATTCCATGGCTAACAACACTTGTATATATGTGTTTTATAGCCAATAAAAGAATTGAATTGAATTATTCATAATAAATTTTGGAAAGAGAAATTATGAATTATCACACCCAAGCACGGTAATCCGGCCATGACACCATGTTGTATATGCAGTGGTGTTGTCTTTAGTCACTTTACACGAGCAAAATGCGCTAAAATATAAATCTAACTGTAACACACACACACACACTTTATTATTTACCTACTTACTTGAAGATTACAGATTCTATTGTTTACAACGAAGTAAGAGTCGACATTCATATAAAATACATGGCAAGATCATCTATGTGGCCTTGAGCTTCTCCCAGAACAGCAAGGTCATGTTAGTCATATTTGTGTTGTAGTGTTTGGACCTTTTGATCTGATTAATGCGAATATAGATAAAATTACAACAGCTGAACAACTAGTAATGTTATACTTTCATGTAAAATACTCGAATCTGATTGGACAAGGAACAGTTGACGAAACATACTGTTTCCCTCTGAGAATAAATAGAAAACACGCCCTCCAGGGTAATAGTATCTAGCAACGGGAAACATTACTTGAGACAGTGTTTCAGGAAAAATTGTTACATGCGCGTCAGAGGTAGATTGTTTAGACGACGTCGTATGATTACCAGCATTGATACACGAAACAAAGCAGGACAGTAATCAAACTCTACAGACGAAACGATTTGTTGTTTTTATAACATTCAGTATAACAAAATAAATATTGCATATATAGTTGAGGGTAATATTGAAAATGTTCACCCCTCGAAAACCATTGTCCAACACGACTATTCAGAGGCTACCCCTCGGTAGACAAATTTTTTTCTCGGGGTGAAAATTTTCAATGTTACCCTCAACTACATGCAATATTTATACATGTATACTGTATGTATACTGCAGGGCCATGTTAACTCAAGGGTAAGCGATGTGACTCATAGGCACCTTATTATTTGCTAGCTAGAATTTTGTATGAGCATACATACATACATAATGACTCAGATCAAAATTTGACGCAATTGCCTTCAATTTAAGAAAACTTGATAAGAATTTCGGCCTCATTCGAACTTTGAAAAAAAAATGTATTGAAAAGGTGATTGAGATTTTTCTAAAAGCACGTGACAAATACGTCACAGAAGACCTCAACAGGTGTAACCCTGAATAAACATTCTCGCATACCAGGCCAGAGTCCCACAGCGATAATCAGTCTAATTAAAACCAGCTGTTTGATCCGCTATACTGACCTCCGTTCTCTATCAGTTTGCCAATATGGACTACCATTGAGTAAAATGCTGTCTGCCGTTTCATATAGCGANCTCTCTAACAGTTTGCCAGTATGGACTACCATTGGGTAAAATGCTGTCTGCCGTTTCATATAGCGATAGTTATTAAGTCGTTCTTTACACACTGATTTCGACTACGGATTACTCCGTTTACCTGATCAAGACAATAGGATCACGGCGGTTGTGACCGGTCAACAGGGGGTGCTTACTCCACCTGATCCCACCTCTGGTATATCCAGGGGTCCGTGTTTGCCCAACTCGTTTTGTATTCCGTTTTGTTATCTTCACCTTTTCATACTTGTAGACATATGTTCTTGATATTGATATATTTTCGCCCATGTCTTAAAGGGAAGTCAGCTATTATGAGGATGTAGAGAATCCCTTAACAAGGGTAGCTGATGTGCATCCCATACAGTTGATGCATACTCGATCGATGAGCAGTAGGTTTTGCTTGACTGATGGTTTGCAGCAACCTAAATTCCTTCGAAGAAAGCCCAGTGCTGTTCTTGTTGCTTTTTCGATGGTGTTGGAAATATGCTTTGTCCATTGTAAGTCTCAGCTGAAGGTAACAGCCAAGTATTATCCACTGTCTATGAACTCCAACTGGTGTTCAGGGAGACTGTGCTGTGTTCGCAAGGGGTGTCGTTTATTGGTGACTCTGATGACGAAACACTTCATATCTGTAGCTTTTGTTGCCAGGCTTCAGGGGAGGTAATATGATATTGGAGTTTAGATGTGTCAGTCTTATCCCTTACCTCTCTGTAGAAAAGGTGGTCATCTGCAAACGGTATAATATATGGCATCTGATGTTGTACAATCAGGTACGGTAAGTCGTTTATGTAAACCAAGAACAGAAGAGGGCCTAGTACAGTTCCCTGGGGTACTCCAGACACACATCTGTTGGGTTTTATGTATGTCCTTTGAGTACGACTGACTGGGTACTGTTGCTAAGTCCTTGTTCCACTCTGGGATTTGTTTTCTTACGCCATAGTATGCCATTGTAGGTCATTATAGCGACTGCTCGAACTTCTTGCGAAATGAATCGACCTTAAACGAGATTCGTATTTTATAACCCTGCAGCATCAACTTTCTTTTTTCCGTTTAGTGGTTGACCTCGCTTTAAAAGTCCTCATACCATCACAATGCTCTTTGCGTTCATCGAAATCAACTGAGAATATACACCCACTCAAGCAGGACGAGTGGATAAGTGGTACTATCATTTTCTAATATTAGAAAGCGGAAAGTTGACTCGTTTGCAAAGTTTAAAGTTTCATTATCACGCTTATTCATATATGTAGTCTTGGTACAAGCTCTGCCATTAGAGTGATCGTAAGTAAAATATCCAAATATCGAAGCAGATATCTGTCAGAATTGCTGGCTGTCCCTTTATCTTCGAGTTTGTCAAGGATATATCAATGATGGACCATCAGATTAAATGAAAACTATTTGATGCTACTGGATACAGACATCATCTTATATACTATATTGTAATGGATCAGGACAGGAACAGCGGCAAGTTTTTTTTGTTTTTTACATCTTCGGAAAACAGCTTTTTAAACACAAATTCTGCTGTCTGTCATGGTAAATATAAGATGAAGTTGCCAAATGAGGGGGCACAATTAGTGCCCATAGGGAAATACTAACAGAGTTTTGGGGAAAGACATGGTTCTCCAAAGAACTAACAATGAAGATAGTTTCTACTATAAAGAAACCCAAGCATGCTTTCTTAATAATCTACTTCAAGAAGTGAAGTTTGTCCGTGTCGCCAGAACATCCAAGAGCTGTATTTCTTAACGGAAAATATGCTGTTCTTGTTTCCAACGACTAGAAAATTGTATTTTCGTGGATGTACCGTTTTTGTGTTTTTTAAAAGCAATTACTCTATAATCTTGGAAAACAAGCCTAGATTTTAATCATCGTGAGGAATCGCGTTTTGATGTAAAGTGTGTTGATAATTTATCATGACGTTTTGATGCAGTCAACTTATTTTTGAAAATTCTTCGTGATTTATAGGTTATCAAAAAGCTAACTTGGAGTGTTTTTAAGAATCACATCTGCATTGACACACATTCTGGAATATGTAGCTGGAAACAGTTAATCTCTCGAAGAGATTCTTTGATAGCTTGGTTACAGCTACGTTTAGTCAAAAGGTAAAAGAATGACGGCTGGGTTCTAGTAACAGCTTTACTGGAGCAGACGACTTACATGTATTGTCATTGGCGATATGTAAGGGCTTTTTTAATATGCAATCTTTACGGAATTCCTATAAATAGATGAGATAATGGTTTAAATTCATTGAGGTCCTGCATTCTTCGGAATATTAACTAAGTATTAAACAGGAAAGGTGATTTTGCAAGATAGAATCATCTTTTGGTTTGAACATTCTTCTTATGCAACGAGCTGTTAAGTAGGATTCCCAGAATGTTGAAGTAATCCTTAGTTCATTTTAAATTGCATTTTGATGTGATTGTAATTATTGTTGTTTATTCCGGTCCCGTCGAAGGGAATATTTTTACACTCATATTGACAGTGACGATTCAACCTCGATATGCCGACAGAAGGGCTGCAAATTGTAGGCTATGCTTAGGCACTTCATGGCTTATTTTTAGCAGTGAGAGCGTTCTCTAGCGTGCCACCATGCTGCGACACGGACAATCCGGTTTTTAAAGGTATCTCCTGAAGGACCCGTGACATTTCACATCCTGTCTGCCGAGCGTTTCGGCAGTGGAAACTGTCACTACCTGTTCGTTAACGGACTTTAGGTCTGATTTCGGCATTGGTCGCGGCACGGTGATTCGAACACGCACCAACGCTGTGCCATTTAAAAGACAATCAGTAAATGGTAACCTTTTACAAACCAAAGAAAGACCATTGTTGTATACTACGCCTTTATTCAGCTGGAACTAGGTTACAAAGTTTCAGTATAGAGATGTAGTCTATGTTAACTTCATTTTACCACTTCTTGCGTTTCTTAAAAACAGAGGGATAAATAGTACGATTTTCCCGTTTAAAATGCGTGAATACAGGACTATTTTTTAATAAACTTCCCGAATTTACTTTTCTATCCATTCAGACAAAGTAGTCAAGCTCTCTTTTCCCTCAGGGATTTTGTCCAGCGTCATGGCGTTATTTCTTCCACAGAATTCATGATAGTCATGAAAATTATTGTCGCCATTTAAATAGCAAGAGGTTTTTCGGAATTTTAGGCACCTTTCAAAATAAGGGACTTAGAATCTCATTTGCGATTATAATTTATATCCCCCGTTAATTTAATATGTACCAGCGGAACCATAAATTAACGAAGGAAGAGGAAACATGTCCCCTTTGGAGGGTTCCGTCGTCATTGTTCAATATCTACGGCACTGCACCGTCTGTTTGTTAATTAAAATAAATTGGATTAGCAATAGATTGAATATATATCTATACTGAAATACGAACGGTGGATAGGATTTCATCTAAAAAGTTTAAGGCGGAAATATTACCAGGGACTGTACTTTTTTATCATGATTGAGGATGTTTGTTTAATGTTGACGCTCGATTCCTTCTATTATCAAATTTTTTGAGATGGTAGGAATCGCCAGAGGTTTCTGGAGTTCCGCCCACTCTCATCAATTTTAGAATAGCGTGGGTGGAACAAAGAGTGTCTGTGATAATGGTTAGAAACATCCCCAATCTATATTTAGATAAGTTCTGTATTCTTCCGGTGTAGAGGAATCCAGCGAAGTGGGCGCAAGCTTTTAGTTTTTTTCTTGGTATTTCAATAAACATTTTCAAAGGGAGTCAGAGTAAGTCTTGGCGCGATGTGATTTGTGGACCCAATGGTTTATCAGGAGATGCTGGTGCAGCACTTTGTCGATTGCCTTCAAGAAATCAAGGAGGATAATATCAGCTTGGGTCCTAATATTCATATGTTTGGCTGTCTTGTAGACCTAATCACAATTAACTGTGTTTCATAGTTATGAACGTCTAGATCTAAACCCATGTTGTTCTACGCAAAGGATGTGTTTGTCGAAGTGGCCCATGACTATATCCTGTATAACGTGTTCCAAGAGTTTACAGGCTATAGATGTTAGAGACACGGGACGATAATTTGCTGGTTGGTGCATCTCTCTTTTTTTATGCATTGACACCATGTTCGCTGTTCGTCAGTTGTAGTCATCTGGTATTACTCCTTAGTCTACGGATAGTTGGAATACACTTGTCAAATATGGTGCTATATAGCGTTTGCTGCTCTTTTAAGAATAAAAGATGGTACTTCGGTACTTCATCTGGTCCTGTGGACTGGAATGGTATAAATTGGCGAAGTTAACAATGTGTTAAACGTAATCATAATCCCAAAACATATACAAAGTCGAGTGTAGGACAACACGGACATCCGATAAAAGCGAAGGCAGGATCAGGTGCCATGCAGGAGTAAGCATCCCCTGTTGACCGGTCACACCCGCCGTGAGCCCTTATTCGAAACAAAGTAAAAGAGATTAATCATCGTCAAATCTAGTACGAAAATGACAGTCTAACAAAGGGTATGAAACAAATCAGTCAACATATGACTTAATGATAATTTGTAATCACAAACAAGGTCATTATAGCGACCGTAGAATTTGCGAAATGACGACTTTAAGCGAGAATCGTTATAACCCTGCAACATCAACTTTTTAGTTAGTAGTTGGCCTCGCTTTATAAAGTTCTCATACGCCATACGCATTTCATGCTCTTGTGTATCTAATAAACTTGGAGACACACACACCATAAGCAGGTGATAGT
>CAJDSM010048789.1:0-12732 GCA_903981925.1 Ostrea lurida | reverse complement strand
TTTAAGAAATGAGCATGTCAACATTGTTAAAAGTATCGGACCGAAAATCGAGGTAATGAATGGAACATTGAATCGAGCGTTTATATCGAACAGTATCGATATTTCGGTGAATCGTTTCAGCCCTACTTTCTCCTTTCTTTTTACATTACAACATATCACCACAGTATATACATTCACATCGAGACATATGTAATATATTTGGCCGTCTAATTTCTTTTTAGAACAAGACATTGCATATAATCTAAACTCATGCTTTGCTTACTAGCTGGAGTCAATTAGTAAAAGGCATTACAAATCAAATAATTAATGACAATTATTGCAACCTAAGTATATTCAGATTTATAGATCAGGGGAAAAAAATCATATATAGATCAGGGGGAAAAAATCATATTTCTTCGGATTCCCAAGAAATGTGTCTGGGACTCCCAAGAAGTGGACAGGCAAAGACTACATAGTACATGCCTGTCTACTTATAGCCTCATATAGGACTATTTTATATTCAGTGTCGCCTCGTCACCTATCAATTCTTTTCTTCCAACAAATTTATTTTCATTTACATGTCAGTTATGTTAGTAAAGACAATCCTTACCGTTTTACAAGTGACTGCCCCGTTCCTTTGCTTTTTGTGTTTGTGTCGTCATAACCCCAGTCGTGACTTGCATGGTCGCCGCCATGTTGTTTACATTAGTTTTGACAACTGATATGTAAACAAAGCAGTGCAACATTTCAAATCGAAATTAATGAATAGCTATGCATTTTATCTCATCAAAGTAAACTATGGTACGCTTGATCAGTAAAATTTGCTCTTTGTTGTCATTAGATAGGATAAATATTGAATTAAAAGTGAAATGTTTCATTGATCTTGGTAACAAGCTAAACCTCTCGAACATCTCGACAATCTCGCGCGATTTCATCAATGCGAAAGTAGAAAGTCTGCATGCGATGACTAATGCACTGCAAACTGTTTCCTTGAAATGAGATATAGTTTTTCTACTTATTGAATGCCGGTATGTTACAGTAAGTTTAGTGGTAGGTTTTATTTCATTGACTACTTACCACGAAATGCATTGCCACTATTTAGGCCTATAATCAAAAATCGGTTTATTTGAAATATGCACAAGTGTCGTCATTAACAGATTAAATGATGACCACAAAAGATAGAACATTTCATAGATATAGTGTTTTAATTCTAGGAAGGCAGATCATATGTTATCGTAGCAGTTAGCTTTATTTTTTGACTGTTGTAATATTTAGACTTTCATGTGTAATCTGCAGTACTAGATCGACATGACTTAAGTCAAACTTTTAACCAGCTTTACTATTAACTTCAAGTTTGAAATTTCAATCAGCCTAGACTCTTTTATTAGTGAAATTAGACAGTCTTTTGCACAAAGCAATGCTTCGTGTGAATACTGATATATTTCAATATTGCAATATATTAGATTGATCCTCATCAGTACAGGTCACCCTTTAATTAAAATATTCTAACTATATGACTCGGTCCCCTCATCACAGTTAGAAATCCTTCCCCATACTCGCAATGTACAGGGCTCGAAATAAGCGATGGTCCAGGGCCAGTAAATTTGGGGTTTGGGCTAGTGATTTGTAAAGAGCATGCGTCCTCGGGGCTAGTAAATTTATCTTGTGATCAAAATTCCTCAATGATCGGGCTAGTTTGCGCGTCCAGAATTTTATCGCATGCACTTCCACTTCTGTTAAGTTGTACCAAAGTAATACAATATAGATAACAAATATTTTTAAGAGCGAGTTACTTGATTCAGAAGTATAAAATAGGATTCCGAATTACTCCTCGGATGATTCCATTACACAATGTACAAATCAAAGGAGGGGTTCCGAAATATGTTCAAGAACGCGCGTATGACTCTTCAGCATCTAAGTCTATACTTTGCGACACTCTCAAAATCAGAGACGTTAAGCAATATACAACAATAAATCTATCGAAATCTGGTGATATTACATTAATTTTAGTCAAATGATAGGTAACAATAACTCCGAATAATTTAAAGGACTAAGCAAAAAACATGGATAAGAATCGTAAGCTAATGATGTTCGAGCTCTACTTGTGTCATAGCCATAAAAATGTAGGTCCTCCTTTTCCAAACACTCAGCATTCAGAATTGAGATTCATGGGTCATTCCTTTATGACATAATAGGTCGGAGATCCACGCTACGGTCTCATAAAATGCCTATGTCCAATATTAAAAATTATTCAAGCACAAAGCAGATTTGGGTGACTCTTAGTCTGTGGTATTTTTTATTTGTAGTTTACTGGGACATATTGAACCCCTATATGAATGTTAATATTAAAGCGTAAAGCACATATAGGCCTGAAGTTTGTGGTACTTCATATTTCACATGAAGCTTAAAAACGTCTTTAATTGAATGAAAATTTCTGAAAGGGATGTAAAACAACCAAACTATGATGTTCTGTTGATGCTTGTTTGATTAAGTGGTTATTAGGCCTAATCATGAAACAATTCATAACTCTTCAATATAAATTTGGGCCAGTGGTTTTCATACACACTGGTCCGATGGGGCAGTAAAAGTTTTCAATTGACCAGTAAAATTTTAAAGTGATGGCCCAAGTGACCAGTGAATAAAAATAATTATTTCTAGCCCTGAATGTAGCAAATCGGAGTGGATCCACTCCGAAATGAATTTCACAGCTATTAGATCATAGGATGAGGCATAAAATTAGGTCTTATTTAATAGTAACAATTAAATGCAGAAAATGCCAAGAAAAATGTGTCTGCACAAGTTGTTTGAAATTTCACGATTCAAATTTGACGCCATTTTGCCGGAAGTGGGGGAGTCAGTCAGCATGACAATTTATTTGAAATCTTTAATTACAATACAAATATCGCTAAAAACAGTGGTTTAAATTAAGTTTTTATGGCCCATGCAGACCTTATTTACAAATTTTGTTCTGCTACGAACCGAGTATTATAGCCATTAGGGGTGGAATTCTATCGTTAAACCGGGTCCGGAGGACATCTATCATTTCAACAATAGAACGTTCTATCTAGTCACACTTATATACAGTCGAACCTTGTTATCTCAAACTCGATGGGACCCAGAAAAAGATTCGAGATATCTGAGGATTCGAGATGTAGGGGGTAAAATACTTATAGAATTAGTGGTTGGGACTTCCAAATCACTTCGATATATCCCGACGTTTAATTGTATATTTCTATATTTATAACATTTTCTCTTTAAAATAATGACATCATTATACATGTAGAATTTATAGAAAGAAAAAAAAATTCAAGCCTTTGTATTATCCATTGAGTGTTGCTAATTAATGTTATGTAACCAAAGTAAACTCGATCAGCATGTTTCATCCTATCTACTAACTACAGATTTCCCAGGTGAACGACCTCAACAATGGTGAGCAAAGACAAGGCAATCAATTAACATCCCCATAAATTTACTAGTCAATAATATGTTATGATTTGTTGCCTTTATGTTCACACATTGATGATATTATTGCAAGTCACAATTCAGCCCAAATTAATTTGAAAACGACATTTGTCATTGAAATCAATTTTTTTAATCTCAAAACTATCACTAAAAATTAGACCCAATAAAAGGATATTTTTTTTCAAAGAAAGAGAGACTTTGATGTGGAGAAAAGAAGAGAAAATGAATTTAGGTCTGTGAGGACTAAATGATATATATTACATATATACTAGGGCTGGCTGCTTTTCCAGGTAGCTGGAATAGCTGATAATTTCATATTCTGCTCTGTATTTTTAATTTAATTGTAGGAACACAGTAGGGAGAGCCGTTTAGTAAAAATTGGTTCAAAGAGGAAATATCTTTGTCTTAAAGAAACAGATAATCTTTTCAGTATAGAATTAGTGGTTTATATACACTGAAAAAAAGAAGCATAAAACTTCTTTTCAGCATCAAAGCTAGGTCATTCTCATCTTATGGATTCTGGAATTTACATTTTCAGTGTGTAAGCACTTTTGATGTATTCAATTAAAAATAGCCATGATGTAATTATGTTGATGTTCTTTCTCACTCTTGTAGATTTCAGAATGGAGCAGGACGAGGTTACGTGAATATGTGTCCAATCTGTGATCATGGACGATAAGAGCACACTACAGCCCCTGTCCCAGGGGCTACGGTCCCTCCTCAGGACGGGTGTGGCACTGACCAGCATGTCACAATGTGTGGAGGAGCTGGTTTTAAACTCAGTCGATGCAGGTTTGTAGTAGAGAAATATCAAATGATGATGCCACAAATATCAGATTTATTTTCTAGCTTTAAAGACTTGGGAGCAAAGAGGAACATGCAAGTATCATTACAAATTTGTCGAAAAGTATCCAGTAAATGTAATTATACCCCACGCAACGAGTTGGTTGCGGAGGGTATAATGTTTTTGACCCGTCTGTCAGTCCATCAGTCAGTCCGTCAGTCCTGTTTTTTTTTGTCAGCGCAACTCCTCTGAAACCGCTCAACAGAATTTCGTGAAACTTTGTAGTTATGAAGAACATACATGTACCATGTAGATGTGCATATATGCAGGAAATTCTGATTCAATTTTTTTCGGGGAAATTATGCCCCTTTTGAACTTAGAAATTTGGCCACATTTAAATATACTATTGAAACAGTTTGTCAGCGCGAACTCCTCTGAAACCGCTCAACAGATTATCTTGAAACTTTGTAGTGATGAAGAACATACTGTGTAGATGCGCATAATACACAGGAAATTCCGATTCAATTTTTTTTCGGGAATTATGCCCCTTTGAACTTAGAAATTTGGCCACATTTAAATATACTATTGAAACAGTTTGTCAGCGCGACTCCTCTGAAACCGCTCAACAGATTATCGTGAAACTTTGTAGTGGTGAAGAACATACTGTGTAGATGCGCATATACACAGGAAATTCCGATTCAATTTTTTTTTGGGGAATTATGCCCCTTTTGAAATTAGAAATTTGGCCACAATTAAAATATACTATTGAAACAGTTTGTCAGCGCGACTGCTCTAAACCGCTCAACAGATTATCGTGAAACTTTGTAGTGATGAAGACATACTGTGTAGATGCGCGATATACACAGGAAATTCTGATTTTTTTTTTTCGGGAATTATGCCCCTTTGACCTCTTCACCAATTAAACACTGAATGAAAGAAGGATAAAATTATTGTATGTTTAATGAAAAGATTCTTTACTTTATTTTAGAAAAAAAATCCTAGTATAAACAATAGTTAATCAATTATGTGTATCCATTTATAACTGATATTCAATTATGATTTTCTACCTGATTGCCCAAAACTACATTTCAAGCAATGTTGGAGCGTGGGGTATGTGAGCTTGCTCACTTTTTCTTTCATGTATAATCAGATAATTGGTTTTTTTTATAACCTTGAAATCTTTGTATCAGGAGCATATAGTTTTTGGCTGTCGTTTGTCCGCAAAAACATTCAACATTGGTCATAACTCTTGAATGATAAACTTTACACTGGTGACAGCAAAATTATTAGCCTCTTGACCTTGAATTTTGACCTAATTTTCAAAAAAAAATATTACTTTAGCCATAACTTTTGAATGGTAAGCAAAGGGCTTTTCATATTTCACATGTGTATCCCTTATGACAAGCCCTTTCCACTGGTAGTGTTGCCTAGGGGCATCAGTGTTTCACAACACATCTTGTTTTCTCTTTGTTCTATCCCGCATTAGATTTGTTCATTTTTTGTTAAGCTGACAATCTTTAGAATTAAGGTTTGAAATTGATGTCTAAATGAACACATATAACAGGACAAGTCCTTGCTGAATAAATGTACAATTCAGTTCTCACGTATCTGTAATGTGTAATGATTAATTATATGTTGTTTTTTTATTTCTGATTTGCGTACTTGGATTATTTTTAGGTGCAAACATGTATTGCGGTAAGGGTGGACATGTCATGCTTCAAAGGTTCAGGTGTTTGATAATGGACACGGGATACAGAAAGCGGACTTAGAAACAGTAGCCGAGAGTTCAGAACTTAGAAACAATAGCCGAGCGGTCAGAACTTAGAAACAATATCCGAGCGGTCAGAACTTATAAACAATAGTCGAGCGGTCAGAACTTATAAAACAATAGCCGAGCGGTCAGAACTTAAAACAATAGCCGAGCGGTCGAACTTAGAAACAATAGCCGAGCGTCAGAACTTAGAAATAATAGCCGAGCGGTCAGAACTTAGAAACAAGAAGCCGAGAGGTCAGCTTAGAAACAATAGCGAGCGGTCAGAACTTAGAAACAATAGCCGAGCGGTCAGAACTTAGAAACAATAGCCGAGAGATCAGAACTTGGAACAGTAGCCGAGAGGTCAGAACTTAGAAACAATATCCGAGCGGTCAGGAACTTATAAACAATAGTCGAGCGGTCAGAACTTATAGAACAATAGCCGAGCGGTCAGAACTTAGAAACAATAGCCGAGCGGTCAGAACTTAGAAACAATAGCCGAGCGTCAGAATAAAACAGTAGCCGAGAAGGCCAGAACTTAGAAACAGATAGCCGAGCGGTCAGAACTTAAAACAATAAGCCGAGAGGTCAAGACTTACTGAGAAACAATAGCCGAGGCGGTCAGAACTGTGAAACAAATAGCCAAGAGGTTCAGAACTAGAAACAATAGCCGAGCGGTCCAGAACTTAGAAACATAGCCGAGAGGGTCAGAACTTATGAAACAATACCGAGAGGTCGAACTTAGAAAAATAGCGAGGATCAGAAACTTATAAACAATAGCCGAGAGTCAGAACTTAGAACAATAGCCGAGAGATCAGAACTTAGAAACAATGAGCCGAGCGGTCAGAACTTAGAAACAATAGCCGAAATAGAACTTAGAAACAATAGCCGAGAAATCAGAACTTAGAAACAATAGCTGAGAGATCAGAACTTATAAACAATAGCCGAGCGGTCAAAACTTAGAAACTGTAGCCGAGTGGTCAGGCCTCCATACTTATCCTAGAACATGTAGCACTTTAATAGTAGTACATTAAGCAATTGGTGATCAGAATTCTGGTTGATAATTACAATACTGCTCAGTGTGGAATCATTAGAATTTGTGGCGGCTCAATTTTTGTGGGATTCATGGGTACCCCTCACCCACAAATTTACTTCCTTAACGAATAAAGATATTCCAGAGTTATCCTTCTTACAATATATAAATCCACAAAATTACGTCCCCACAAACCCGTAAAAATTGATCAATCCGTGAAAATTGGTCCCCACAAATTTAAATGATTCTACAGTAATGCAACCAGTATGTATGCACAGGCGCTTGACGTTTTAAGTATATTTGATTAAAAAATCTTCCTGTAAACGTATAATATTGACAAAGTATCTCACATTGCCGTATTGAATTCCTTATTTACCAGCCACATCACTTGCAATTGTCAGCAAAAAGTCCCATTAATTCTTAGAATTAGACCCTTACTGTTTAGCAGCGGCTCTGTCAAGGTCTCTTCTCTCGCATCGTCATGGTGAACTGGAAATAAAGTCCATTTATCGGCTGCAATCAACCATCAATTATCATCCACTGATAAATCAAAAATCCATCTGGCCTGTGCTGTACGTATCTTCTCATTTGTTACTTGCAGGCGTTGATGTTGATTTAACGGTCACAAACATCCATTTTACTAGCTCTGTTAGCAGTGTTGAAAGGAAAACTCAGTTTGCGACTTTTAAATCGGCCAAATATAGTCTTTTGTCATGAGGAGATAAAGTAAAAAAATAAATTTAAGATGCATACATAAAATTATTCAGTTTCAACTGTCCATGTTACATCACCTTTCTCATTTCTTATTATTGCTGAGAGACACAAGGTAAATGTAGGTACATGTATTTTGCTAGACAATTATCAAATAAATTTCCTCACACGTATTCTGCTCCAGTAGGGTAGAATGGATCGATGATTATTTTGTAGGTATTACATGTGATGGATTTATGATTATTTTGTAGGTATTACATGTGATGGATTTTGATTATTTGTAGGTATTACATGTGATGGATTTATGATTATTTGTAGGTAATTACATGTGATGGATTTATGATTATTTTGTAGGTATTATGTGTAATGATTTATGATTATTTTGTAGGTATTACACAAGCAAGTGCCACACCGTTAGTGACCTGGACAACTTGTGTTACTTTGGTTACCGTGGTGAAGCAGTGGCCAGTCTACGGGAGATATCCGCAGTGCTGGAGATCGTCTCGAGAACCAAATTCTCTCAGCTTTCTTACTGCAAGCTGTTCCGAAATGGAGACCCCCTCCCTGTCATAGAGTCCATTGTTCCTCGCCCGAGTGTGGGAACAACTGTGACAGCCCATGATCTGTTTTACAACTTTCCGGTGCGACAGAAACATGTGAATGAGAATCTGGAGTTTGAGAAGATCAGACAGAGGCTGGAGGCCGTAGCCTTAGTCCAGCCCTGTATCTCTGTCAGTCTCCGGAACGACAGCTCGGGCCAGGTTGTCATGCAGACGCACAAAACCAATTCCTTGCTCAACACATTCACGAGTTTGTTTGGGGCCACAAAGTCAAGGTGCCTTTGTGAACTGAAGGCTGAGAATGAATATTTCAAAATTCAAGCATATTTTGGAAGAGAAGGTAGCTCTCGGAAAGACCATCAGCTTGTGTATGTCAACAAAAGACTGGTCCTAAAGACTGATATCAGCAAATTACTGAACAGTCACTTGGGAAAGTCTCTCATTGTCAAAACCAAAACTACCTACTCTAAAGCTCTACTGGAGGACAGCCCAACTAAACATGTAGATAGGTATCCAATTTTTGTTGTGCTTGTGGAATGTGCTTTAACTGAATATGATATTACATTTGAACCAGCCAAGACTCTTGTACAGTTTAAACACTGGGAAAGTTTAAGAGATAGCTTAGAGAAACTTGTTCAGTTATTTCTTGTGAAGGAGAACCTTGTTTTATCCAAGGGAGATTCTGTTAGTCCAAAGCAAACTTCACGTGAGAGAGAGTTGTTTGAGGAGACACCAGTGGACGTTTCTGTCGATACTGTCGGCAGAGAGATTCACACAAACAAAATCCGCGCTGGAATGTCATCCAAGCTGGTAAAAAGAAAAAAGGATTTTTATCACGAAGAAAATATTGGAATTATTTGTGATCCGTCCCCTAACAATAATGTCAATGAAGATATTGATCCTTCCAATTCTTCTACAAGTCAAGAAAGTGACTCCAAGGAAGAAGGTGCATCTCAGTCTATTTATTTACAGACTGATAGTCAAGAAGAGTCTGCAGTTGAACATTTTTCAGTGGATGCTGAAGAAGGAAAATCTTCAGTGTCATGTGATACCCAAAACAGCTCTAAAGGAGAAGCTAAGTGCAGAACAAATGGACAGGATAGCAAAGTGAAGGATTTTAAAACTCCAATGAAAACTAGAACAGAGAAAACAGAACCTCCAAGACTTTTTCGCAAGAAAGTGTGTGACAGTCAAGTACAGGCAGACATGGAAGACGTACAGGGAGACATGGAAGATAGCGTAGAGGATTACGATGTGGAGGATCCACTGAACTTCCGCAGGAGAGATTCCCCGTCCATAGATGAAATGCCGGAAATCAACACCAAAAGAAATTACATATGTATTACTACACCACATATCTCTCCTGGTGGAAATTCAACTCTCTCAGCTTTCCGTAAGAGTCTCTTAACTTCAAGGAATGGTGGAGAATGCTCCTCGCAAAAACTTTCCTTGGCAGAAAAACTACGCTTAAGAACGAGCAAGGCAAAGGGCGTGGAAAGAAATTCCCGTGAAAGAAATGGAAGGCATTCAACCGTAACAGATGTCACAGAACCCACCTCTGATCGGAACTGTACAACAAGAACCAGAAATTCTGTGTCATCCAGGGCTAAATCTTTCAGTCATAAGCCACAGTCAGAGGTTCAAGGCATTTCTGTGCCCAATGGTACCAAAACTGACACTCTTTTTGCTGCTCCATATTCAAAAAACAAACCCACAACAACAGTTAGTGGAGAAATATCAAATAGTGAGAGTGGAAGAGCTGTAGAACTCAAGGACACTCTCAAATCATCGGATGAAAAACAGATGAATATTTGTCAAAAACCAAAGAGTTCCTTCAGCATAGCATGCCAACACTGTGATGGTGATGATGAAGTGTGTGAAGCATGCACAAGTGGAAGAGCACGTTCCACTACATCAGAAAGAATACCTTGTTCAGATGTTAATTCCAGAACTGTTAAATCTAATCACAAACTACAAGATAATGAAATGGATAAGGAATTGCAGTCTGAAGACTTTAGATCAGCTTGCCAGGAAACACTCAGTGCAGAGAGCCACCATGTAGCCCTGCGGACAAGGAAAAGAGCAAGTACAGATGTGACCACCTCCACAGCAGTGAAACTGTCCAGAATGATGCAGAGAGATGTATCATCTGATGTGGTGGAAATGGAGAACGATGAATGGTCCTCCAATAAACCCGATTCTTGTCTGCCGAAGGGTAAATTCTTTTCTATGTACTCTGATTTAGAGGAGCTGACCATCCCTAATTCCTTACAACCAGGATTGCAATTAAAATTTGTGACTGAATCAGAAGCTGAAAAAAACGGCAAACTTTCTGAGGAGAGAAACTTCATGTCCACTGCAAGCATGTTGCAAACAGCACAAGATTATAGCAAACTGCAGGCAGAGACAGAAAATGTTTTTCAAAAGGTATCCAAAAAATTTGAATCCAGGAACAGCATAGAAGATTTTGAAATATGGCCTCCCAGAAATCTCTGTTTAAGTGAATCACACAAACAGGCAGGTGCATCAACTAGGAGTGATAAAGATTTGGTCGAGGATAATAAATCAAAACCAGTCTGTCGTTTGAAGGATCCGTTTATTGTTGATATTGATGATAGTCGTTGCAGTTCTGAGAACGTTTTAAGTAAAATGTCTGCTGATTCTCGGTGTATATCAGACACAGCTGCTGATTTTGAAAATGCTCCAAACAAGAACACATTGGATCTCGATTGCAATTTATTATGTGATGAAACCCTGAATGATATAGGGACCTCCACAAGGAGGGTAAAGGATGATAATGAAGGAAAACAATATACACCAGAAACTAAACCTTTCTGGCACATTGACGATTCTCAAGAATTCATTCCTACCAATCTGACATTTGATTCAGACTTTTCAAAGGAAATTCAGGAGCCAAGTCGCATAAAATTAAATCTGTCTTTAGTCGACTCCCTTGGGTTTAATTTTTCTTCCGTTAATGGCGCTAGAAGTGGAGAAAATACTCCAAATACCCCCAACTCAGACCTANACTTTTCAAAGGAAATTCAGGAGCCAAGTCGTGTAAAATTAAATCTGTCTTTAGTCGACTCCCTGGGGTTCAATTTTTCTTCCGTAAATGGCGCTAGAAGTGGAGAAAATACCCCAAATACCCCCAACTCAGACCTTACCGTCCCAAAATTTGAACAAAGGACTTGTTGTTCCCCAACTGGATCGGAGGGATTTTCTCCCGATTTGGATCCAGATCATGAAATTTCCCATAGTCCAGCCTACTCCGGATCCTCCATGGATGATGGAAAATTGGAGAAAGGAGAGAGTGAACAGAATCTCAAGTGTGATGCATCAACTTCCAAATACAAGGAAAGTCCGATGAGCTTGACATTGTCAAGGGTCTTGGATGGAGTGACGGACAAACCAGAGACGGGTGACCAATCTTCTGGTAGTGGTGAAGAGGATGGCTTTTCTAAGTGGTTTTCGCTTGGATCAAGCTGTTCAACCTGTGAGGAAAATTCAAAAGCACAAAATAATGACTTTATGACTGTACCAGATGTGTCTTTATCTGAAACTACACAGCTAACAGTGGACAGTGATCATTGTGACACTCATTCACAAGTGGCAGATCATTTGATGCAAAGCTCTGAATCCGGTGAATGTGAAGATAGCACTCCAAACATGCATGTAGACAATCTGAGATCCACAGGTGTAGAGAAAATCAAAACCGATGAGAACACACCCACTGACACAACCAAAGACAATTGTAGCCTCCTACCCCACAACACTACCCACGATATACCCACAGGCTCTACCCAAAACACGTACCAGTGATATACCCACAGACTCTACCAAAAACACATCCAGTGATATACCTATAGGCTCTACCAAAAACACGAGTAATATACCCACAGGCTCTACCAAAAACACATCCAGTGATATACCTATAGCTCTACCAAAAACACGAGTATATACCCACAGGCTCTACCAAAAACACACCAGTGATATACCCACAGCTCTACAAAACATATCCAGTAATATACCTATAGAAGGCTCTACCGAAGACGCCTGTCATTGTCACAATTCTGCTGAATGTGGTTTATCTAGTCCGTGGTCAGAAGTAGCAGATGAAGATCTTTTGGAAGTGGATATGAGCAGTGGAAGGGTAACGGATGAGGCGCCGCTGAAGACCTGGATCAGAATAGCGGATAAAAAGACAGGTATTTATGTGCAGGATTGAAAGAGCATGATATGGCACATGTATACAATTAAATCACGCAATGCCATAATCTATCTTTGAAAACTTGGTAATTTTTGTTTGAAATCTTTTTCATTTACTTCATAGGGCGGGATGTTTTTGTTAATAGAAATACAGGCCACACTGTTACAGACGAAAACTTAATTCCAAAGGAAGACGAAGAAGGTGAGTATTTGTAAATAATTTTTTTCTTGCCAGTAATTT
>CAJDSM010048787.1:2742-14729 GCA_903981925.1 Ostrea lurida | reverse complement strand
TACAAGACATTTGAAATGATTAGTAATGTAAAAAATATCGTGCGTATATTCAACATCAATAACTACCTCCGTGTCTGCTTTGGATATATTGAAAATTAATGACACAGGCACCTGCTGTGCAAATTTGGCAATAATTTATGCTGATGCAGTTATCACACCGGTAGTTGACCAAGACCAATCGAAATGAACTTACCAATCGAAATGAACTTAGTCAATTGTAGTTCCCTATATTTTAAAGAAATATTTTTTTCCGTGCGCGATTTTTCTTATTTCCCCTTAGCAGTTTCTCTTAATTTTTTTTACCCCTGATTTTCTACAGCACAGACCCTAATAGGTAAGAAGACCATATGCTAAAAAGAAATTACGACTATTCGACTAAAATTTTAAGTCGAACGCGACGTACGAAAACTATTCGAATGAGGTAAGGAATATCGTTGACTCCTAATAAGTGTACATAACTGCTTTAAAATTCAACAAGAGGCAACCGCCTATATTCACTGAGTATTACTAAAAGCATCACTAGTCACAAGGCTATAAAATCTTGAAAAAATTCTTGTCTTAAATAGCAAGCTAAGAAGTGTATATTAATCGGACCAAAGCAAGTAACATAAGGTGAATATATCATCTTTCTGACGAGAGACGTGAGGCATCTATCCCCTAATACTGAAGCAAGTACCGACAATAGATGTACAAATCTTACATAATGGCTAATTAGACCTATCTTAGAGCATTACCTGATTGGTGCAAAATCACTTCAAATTGGATTCAAGGCAGTCCAGAGAATGAATGTACGGGGGGGTCGGACAGCACTCTCAATAAAATTATGCTTGGTGGTGTCGTAAATTTATATTCGATACCTTGTGGGTCGCGGTGTAATGAATTTGTACCTCGTGGGTATCAGAAGTTTAGAAAACTATACCGTCAAGCGAAAATAGAACAGAATAATCGAGCGAAATCGAATATTGTGTTCATCATCGTCGAAAATCGTTGCGTTAAGAGGCTCATTTCATTCAAGAATTTAGTCAAGCGATCATTTAAGCACCTTCTTTAAAGAACAGGTTTCACATTCGAAAAAAGTAATACAGTTCTCAATATTTATATGAATTGTTAGTGATTTTTTCCCGGAATAATGAAAAAGTAGAGATTTATTCGTTTGTCACAAGAACGAGAGTTCAACTAAGAGCCAAGATCTGTGTCTGGGAGGCTACAGAAAGGATAGCTTATACAACTGCCCAAGAGACCCCGAAAGAAGTATGATTTTTTCGAGAAAAAAATATTACGAAGATGAAAATGCTATTTGTCGATATTGTTTTGAGAATTATGGAAAATCTTCAATAAAAAACAGATTAATTAAAGAGAACACGCCTAGACACACACATAAAAGAAATTGAAATGAACATGGTCTTATTTCAATATATCGCTAATATCAGATTGTAATTTCAGCGAGAGAAAATAGTACGACATAACCCGTCGAAATGATAGAAATGATGAATAGTCAATTACTGGTTAATATATGGCATTTCATCAAGAATTACTTCCTTTATAAAACTTATTGTCATGTGTAAGAACATTTTACATCAGGGAGTGTAGTTTTCTTGAGACAAGGACTCTCTATGACTTTTTGTGTAATTTTCGATGGGCCCTTGGTTCAATTTGAAAAATCGCAATATTTCTAAAGTTGGCTATCCATTTCAATTTCTTTTAAATACATTCCGTCCGACATAGCTTTTTCCTAAAGTGAGGATGTATTTGTTGAAGATCATCCATAGATTGTAAAAAAATACAACAATAATATGTTCAATATTAAATAAAATTTTTATATTAAAAAATCGATTGTATATTGAGTTTTTAGACATGTTAAATGAGATCAGTTCTGATATTATCAGCATCACAAATCACAGCAAAATATTGACCTAGAACTCTCTTTTTTGCAAAAGAGAAACAACTTTTTCATTAAGGATCGAATTAACAGATCACAACAAGCATTTACCATAGAGAGCTTGTATTACGGTTTTCGAGGGCGAACTGTGCTTCTGAAAGGTGCCTTACACACTCAGCTAGCGAAGCCATTTTGGTGTATGAAGATACCACCCTGCAAGTCTGGGTTATCAACCTATAGACATGACGTAATTAGAGTAGTTGTGAGAGCGCACGTGCTAATTCTCATTAGATACGACAAACGGTCACTACTTGTGCTCACATAAAAAAAAAAAGTAGCTCTAACATTCTCTAGGAAAGGTTGACATAATTCCTAGGACTTCGCAAATCACTAAATTAGTTTGAATGCAGATTGCATAGATATCCATGCAGTGGCCAGGATCTAAATATAGCACGTGTGAGGTCCGCAGTGTTGTCACCCGAGTTTCCTCTACCAAAAATATTGGATAACGATCTCATATAATTATTATTGGAAAGAACGTTTTATGTGAGTAAGGAGATCCGTATTATCTATTTCTTAAGGTCTTCCTAACCATAGATTATTAAACATTTATATGTTACTTATGTGATTGCGACATCATATCCATTTGTATGATCCTCTAAATGATGTTGGATTCACTTTGTATTTAAACACAGGCGCTTAGCACATTGCCTTCCGAGTTGATTTATTATCAATCATGATATACCCCCTTTGGGTTATATTCTAGGGGCATATATAAAATCCCCAGAATAATATCATACTTGAGGTATCTTACCAATATCCCCGCGCATAAAATCCATCGATTATATAGTATTTGACTTTTTAATTTAAATTTCTTGTAGTGTATTCTATTGACATCAGATTATCAAAGGTAAAAAAGGGTAAACGAACAAGAGCACATAATACAAACTTTACAGGACGTGTTATATTCACAGGAACTTCTCAGCAGCTGAAGTCATTCATACTTCTAATACCCAATTGCTGCAAGGTTCATTGGTTACCTAAGACCTTTTATTTAATCTGGTGAGGCTCCCAAAAGGTAAAATGGAATTAAGTGGAAAGCAGCCATTTCCCACAACTACATTCACTCAACTGACTTTGTCTTACCGGTACATTCCCATTCATGCAATTCCACTTCAAAAATGCTGTCCAGTGTTCGATGAAAGGTCATTGAGAACCTACTAATTCGGATCTGTTTACAACATTTCGACTGAGATAGAGAAGAGGAAGACGTCAAGATGAGCTATGTAAGATCATCTTCTATAAGCATGGAAGTAAACTGAGGTATAGCGCGAATAATGGTCGCGACACAATTAATCAAAAGTTACAGAGCATTGTTGGTAAACACATGTATAGGTAAGCAATTTCGTTCTGCATCTTCCATGGTAATGATGTCTCTAATGCATAAGACGGACAAAAAACGCACCCCTTGGGGGGGTAGATTGGCGAACCCCAGCTTACAAATGCGGAAAGCATCAAATCAGTACAAAAGCTCCACATGTCACATTGCGCAGCTGAAAACAAAATGGTAAAAAGAAGCCAAATCCTTCACGGATCAATTTTTAATTTATGCATGGCACCTTCAACAAATTATTTCTCGTTTGGGCTTTTTCTTATAAAATTTGGGGTGGTGGGTGGGGAAAAAAAAAGTGGCCTTCGCACCGACCCCCCCACCTTATTTCGATAGCCCCAGCTATTCATCGATCGGTAAGTCACTGAATGGGTGGTATGAATATAATACCTCAAAGATGAGTCGAGAGAATAAAGAGCACAGCCCAGGGCTACCGGGCGCGATAATCCGACTCTGAGTTTTCTGGTATCACACATATCACAGGTCGACAACTTCCACACCTGGGCCGCTATACTGACTTCAGCATGGCTCTGCAAAATATTCACATTATCAATGTTTGTAAGTCAAAACCATTTTATAGTATTTGAATTAAATTACAGAAAAACCCACCGCTATATTACAAAAAATTGAATTGTGGAAGTATGCTCCATTACATTGGGGTTATGATAGGAGAGATTCATATAAGTACAGTGTCAGACAAATAAATATCTCGCATTACATTCACACATTTTTTTTAAAGTAAACCATGTAAAAAGTATCAATAACCCGCTAGTGATATGTCTTATCACACACACGCGGAGGGCGCAAGTCATGTGAGGATTTCCTATGTTAATATCAATATTGTGAACAAAAAAAGTATCTGAGAAAGAGAGAAAAAGCCACATACACCCATAAGGAATCTTGCAAATCACTAAGCCAAACATATAATAGGTCTTTGGGAGAAAATAGATTCAACACAGATCACACACACACACGAACTTGGCATCATTGTGTGCCCAGACAAAGTTATGTAGAGACGTGTAATGAACAACTACGACAGAGCCACGTAAGGGTCGACACGATACTGTAACTTGACTGCTCTAAAGATTTGAAGAGGCGAGACTTTTTCTATCTTTTCTATGGACAATTTTAACCTCTGTTGTGGCCTGTCCTGACTTTAAAGGTCCGATGTACAACACATAATTGGCATACAAAGATGTGCATATTGATCAATATATTAGAAAGTTGAAGAAAGGCACACTGACATATAGCAGACCATTCTACCTTCGAAAACAGTCTGTATATATGTGCTAAATGAACTCTCGAAGTTACACTTAGAGCAGTTCTGCTACTGCTCTAGAGCTGCTCCCCTGACTGCTCGAAGGTTAACTGAGAACACTCGCTGACTGCTCTAGTGACCTGCTCTTGACTGCCACTCAAGTAATCATTAGAGAGGTTCACGACGCTCTCCAACGTTCATGTTACAGTACAGGTCCAACGACTGATCTATAGTTCACTTAGAAGGCCACGACTGCTACCATAGTCGCGTTAGAACAGGTCCACACCTGCTCTAAGTTCGCTTAAATAGCTATTATATTAATACTTTTGTCGCTAATTTCCTAAATAAAAAAAACCAACCCGCAAAACAGAATGAAATGCTTGAGGTTTATTAACAGATGAATGCAATTGAAAACAAGTGCTATGTTGCGAAAAATTGAACGAGGATTACATGGTATGTCATCGCACCAAACTTACTTTTATTTAAGTCAACGTCGGAATAATTGAATCATTCACCTTTCCCTCAACGCCGGAGTTTTGTGGAATCCACAACTTGTATATTGCTTGACACCAAAATGCAGCGTACATTATTGTGGACAAAGAGTGAAAGACAGGTAGTTACTGAACCACTCGCTGCCAAAGTTTAAAAAGAACTGGCAGTGTTCCAAGTCGGTAATTATATATACACAGAGCTGCTCAATTCTTGAACCGAGCTGCTCTCGAAAAGAACAGTATAAGCTGTTCTAAATTATGACCTGCTCGACGTTAACTTTAGAACAGGTCCTGTGACTGCTTATGTACCGCTTCGCTCGCCTCTAGTAACTGCTTCCAAGTTCCTTAGAACAGGTTCTGAGTAAAGGCCCACGTCTTGCTGACGTAAACTTAGGAGACAGTCTCATGCGCTTTGCGCATCTGCTCTAAGTTAACTAGAGCAGTCATGACTGCTTGCGTCTAGCATGACTGTTGGGCGAGAGGTTTAGAACTGGTCGCATGTGTATTTATCCCTAGTAAAACTTTTGAAGGCTCAATATGAAACGCCAGATCCCGAGGACTGTTGGGCAATTGCTCAAAACATTTTAAATCTTCATATTTATCCCTGAGGGAACCAGTGTCACACAGACTTGGTGTGTATATATATAGGAGAAACTCGGACAGATATTTCTTATTACCTATTTGTGGCGAAAGATACGCGATCTGTAGATACCAGTAAACATAAGAAAGTCTACTCTGTGAAATGGACGAGGTATGCAACGGTGTGGGCATCAAGTTGAACAGGACAACATAGAGTCCCTGGTTGAAAGAACTCTGGAAATGGTGGCTAGAAAATATGTCAGAAAGAGGATTGTTGACGACCGGAAGGGCTGAGCGCTGGGCAGAAACAGTACTGGGAGTTGCCACGTGCCCAGTAAACACAAGTTAACACACGGTATAAGAAGGAAGCAATTCAATGTAGTCTCGCAAGCATCAGCAAGAACTTCTTGTAAGGGGCTGTCTGCATAGAATGTTCCTCCTTAAATGACCTAGGCCTGAGGCAGTACTGGGGGGAGTAAAAGAAGCTCTAGTAAAAAATGAGGATGGAAACAATAAGTATCGCATGAATAGCTCATATGTAATAGAAGATGACATAGGTGCCTACGGTAGATTATTGGAAGCATATCAGCCAAATTCTGGTCTTTCACCCGAAGTACTTACACTGTGTAAAGCACCTATGTGTAAGTGAAGCATAGTGAAGGATAGGTCACCAGGCAGTTCTCCCTGCGTAATGCATTTAATATATAAAACAACTTGCACGATATTCTATCTCCTCTGAAGAGTTCCACATTTACCACACAGTTTAGGATGCTGTTTAAAATTTTTATACTGCAGAATATTTATTGAATACTTATTTACAACAAGATGCACCTAGACCAATTCTATATATAGGGGAAAGAGAAGAGTGATATGATAACAGAGTAGTACAGCGTAAAACTATGGATATATGGCAAGCTACGCAGACCGATCATATATCTCTGAGAGAATATATAGGCAATCATACATAGGAGAGCAAGTCGGTGTCGTGCAGGGTGGCGCAAGCACTAAGAGAACTCGGGGCATTCGGAGTTAGAGCCCGCCCTATACGCCGAGCAGACTAGCATTTACGTCCCCGGACTGCACACAAACACAAGTACCTAATATGTACAATATGCTGAAGCTAAAATATATTGTAAATCCCATCAACCCAGAAAATTACGTCCCCATGGAACCAGACGCAACAACTAATTTAGCAATACCAGAACCACACATTCCGCACGACGACGACACGATAGAGAAATATGACCGAGAGAGAGAGCACGAGCACAGACTAGATTTAATAGGTTGTATTTGTCGGGAGTAAAAAATTTGACAAAATATTGAAAAACAAAGAAATTCCATTTGTTTGTGCAGTATGTGGCCTTAAGATTAAGGCATTGCTATGAAAGCATAAAATTTACAGAGATTAGGAACATTATAGCGAAGAGTTTTCCTACTGAGGTTAAAAAGAGACAGGTACAACCACGAGAAACAAATATAGTCAGGATGGGCATGGACAGGAGTAACTTTCACCCCACTCAACAAGAATTGAAAGGGATAATACATGAGTGTGCACGCACATGGTCATCAATCAGTGTACTCGATATAAAACCAACAGTTCAGCGCATTAAATATGTCACGTTAAAGGATAGCACTTGTGCAATAGTAAAAATTCCATGAATAGAACAATAAATTCGGGTGTAATACTATCAAGCACATATAGCGATCGGTTGGTATATAAGTGAGAGTGCTAATATCACCCAATACTATCAATTGCATTCCTAATCAGAAAAAGTTTCACTCACACATTCATCAAGAAGAGGCGTCAAAAGCACATATGGATAGAGAATCGCAAAGTCACACACCACTCCAGTCGGGAGAAGAGGACTTCTGCTAACACGAGACAGGTACATAGAGAGACTATGAAGAGTACACGGATTCAGGTCGAGCGAGAGTGTGTTAGGGTTATATATCACGAGCCTTAGAAGTGAACTGCACATAACATGAGAACGGCTAGAGCCATATAATATAGCAGACGCTAACAGAGAGACTCGTCGGTGAGAAGGTAGAGTAGATGTACTCGACACCTTATAAACAATACCTGGCGAACTACGAGCCAGAGCTAGGAGATGAGCTCTCCGTGGCAACACCGCACGAGGAGGAGCTCGGCAGTGGACACACCGGGAGTGAGCGACTAGGAACGCCAAGGAGAAGCAGTGGAAGAGGAACGAGGACACACCGGCAGTAGATTAGAAAGCTGAAGGAGTATCTCACAGGTAGTGCACACTGTCACTGGAACATTATAGCGAACGAGTGAGAGATTGCCAAGAGACGGTGGGAAGGAGAGACACTATCCAAATGACAGGCAAGTGATTTCGTTGATAAGTTGAGAACATGAATTGTTGCTTACTAGTTCGGTGTGAGAGGAGCCGAGAAGACACACACTATATACGCGCGAGCAGCATTTGAACAACAGGGCACCTGTAATAAAATAGCAAAGCTGTGAGTAGACAGTGCATAAGACGTCCGGACGGTCAGAAGCGACCAGGCTACTGGTATAGACCTCAAAGCATGCACTACGTATCAAAATCCACCATGCAAGTGAAACACAGTCACATATGAGAGCGAACAATTTAAACCCTCACTCCGAGAGCCAATCACAAGGCAACACACTATATCACACCACCTAGAAGGCTGTGTAATGACACACACTATAAACTGGCTCCGCTCACCACAGGGTCTGCTAAGAACTTCACAGCATGCACTACCAGATACTTTGCTATGACAATTAAATGAATGTACAGACAGGAGAGGAGAGTCTTTTACATCATATTTTCAAGACCACCATCATAGAAGCCTAATAATGAGAGATCAGATAATAAAGACCATTGACCGTTTGAGGCTAAAAAGAGCGATGAATCGATGAGGCAGGTCACGCACGACAAGCTGAATTCCGGTGAGCTCGAGAGGATATACAAAAGATGTACACACCTCTGAGGACACGACATTGAGGGGGAGGTTGAACCACCACCAAGGGAGACGCATGGGCAAACAGGAACTGCATGAAAAGAATATATATATATACCTAATTCAATCTAGGCCATCACGAATATGCTCTATAGTAGGAATAGTAGAACAGAATTGACTAGATGATATATATAAATCGAGCCAAGCAGAGAGAGAGAGCGGCGTCTGAAGTAGCGCGAGAGAGTAACAAACATGTATGACTTACACGTGTATCTGAGCGAAATATATATATCCTATGAAGAGAAAGACGAGCGATCTATCTACGCGAGTTTATATATCTATATATATAAGGTAGAGTTGTGCTCCACGAGTACAGTTGAGACCAAGAAGATAACACAACAATCACCAGGAAACGACTATGATATATCCAATGGACACGATAATCAGATGCACCACCAGAGAATCATAATAAATAATAAGATAATTCAACCTAGAAGCATACGAGAGCGCAAGCAATCGTCCGTTCATAAGAGTAATACTCACAGACGAAGTATCGAAGCACACGTAGACGGAGAGAGTAGAGAGCGAGGAGACACTCACACTAGGAGAGAAATTCTGATATCCAGTTAATCTCAGTCACGAGAGTTCTCTATATCACACACAGAAGAAGAGCAGTGGCCGCAGAACCGAGCCTAGAGTATATAGCATAAATACACCCACACGTTGTAAGTATACGAGGTCCAATGTATACTTCATTCATATCACACCCACACGACGTAAAAGAGAGAGAGTATCATAGAGTCGAAGCGTGAGGTGGGTTGGACTACTCTCTAGAATAGAGCCATATACTCGCCACCGCTGGAAATAGCGAAGACAATAATCTCACAACATACACTATGCACCAGTGTGGCAGACATTGGGCCGAATACACCAGTAAAGACTGGGGTGAGTGTATATCGGAGCGGCGGTGAATATGATAGCGTACCCACCTCCACTAGTATATATATCGAGAAGGGAGAGAGCCATCATGTATATAAAGTAATGCGAAAAACGCACGTGGTAAACACGTTAGCGAGAGAGAGCACTCCAAAGAAGTTAAGGCCTAGGACATATCTCTAGGATCACCTTAATATATAGGGCTATCGTCTGTACCTGAGCGATCACACACATCTGAGGACGCGAACACACAGCGGCAGAAACATCTCTCTACACGATAATAGCTCGACGTGAGGAAAATAGGCGATCACCAAGATATATAACGAGAGACAAGAGCCGAGCGGAGGGAGGAGAAATTAATATATAATACAGAGTAGTTCTCGTAATATATACTATATGGACACACTAAACATAAAACTCGAGTAAAGAAGAGCTCTAATATATATACTAATGTAATATGTGCACGTACCAATGTGCACTGCTATATATTGAAGAGCGTGGAGACAAATCACGGAGCTCAAATCACGTAATATAATTACTCTATCGAGAGAATGAAGAACGGGTAGCGCGCACGAGAGTGAGAGAGAGAGACGCCAGCACTGAGTGATCCACGATCAATAACTCCAATCGTCTCTAATATGGCCACGATGATGTTACTATAAGAATCACCCACACATACGCTAAATATATGTGAAGGTTGCACCCAAGAGAGAGCACACACACATACATATCTAAACGACGCGAGCGTTATTAAGTAATGCGTTCAGTAATCACAGCCGAAGAACACCCAGGACGAAGCTATGGACAAGTAGAGAAGTACACATCCAAAAACAATGCACACGACTATAACTACACATTATAATATATAATCAGGCATATCAAACTATGGAGAGATAGGTATATATATGTAAATATAATAATGTACAAGAGCGAGCACCACACGTTATCACTCATAAACAGAGAGAGAGAGAGAGGATATTGACACACACCATCCCAAATAACTCGTAGAATCTGTCGCCGCATAACTCCGCAAAGGCACGAGCAATGTCAGAGGCGAGTCACACACTAGAGTATGCAGCCCCCGAGGCGAGCAGAAGGATAATGTCCTCCTCGGTATATGTACTCAAGCTCTCTGAGATAATATATATGAACCGGAAACCAGCTTTCTAGAGCACACGTCTATAGAGAGCTGAGGGCTGTATAATCTATTAGACACACCGAGACATAATATAAATTAGAGGAGACACGATCAAATCACCGATACAACTAATTACACCTGGCGGGAATGCCAAGTAATGCAACACTAATACGCCTGAACAAGGATAATCAAGACACGAGACTCACAACACACCCACTGTAATAGCAAAACAAAGAAAAGTGAAGCCCCAAGCTAACCCCTCCCAATTGCTGAGAGTTTAGTTTGGGCCAATCAGGTAGAAAATCATAATGAATATCCGGTTATAATGATACACATAAATAGATGTAAGCTGTTGTATTTGAGAGTCGAGTTTTCTAAAATAAAGAAGGAGAGAAACATACACATATCCAACTGAGACAAATCTTCTTCAGTGTTGTATTTGGTTGAAGAGTAAAAGGGCATAATTCCCCGAATAAAAAAATGTATATATATAATGGAATAATTGATGATGGTAAACAATGCACTACGAGAGAGAGTATACAGAGCAGTTTCAGGTACGGAGTTGCGCTACAACTGTTCCATAGTATATTAAATGTGGCCCAAATTTTAGCGTTCGAAAGTGGGCATAATCCCGGAAAAATAAATGCCATCAGAATGCCCTGTATATATGCTACATCTACATGTATGTTCTTCATAACTACCAAGTTTCACGAAATTCTGTCTGACGTTTCAGAGGAGTTGCGCTGACAAAAAAACAGGACTGACTGACAGACGGGCAAAAACATAATACCCCCCGCATGTGGAACTATCTGTTAAAATTTGAATTAGCGATAGCAAGTTCAAAAAGTCATAAGCTAAAATGAGTGATGGTTGAACATAATTATCAGATACAGCCCCCCCTCCCCTCCATGCGCCAGAAGAAACATTTAGAGAATATGAATCGGGAGACCTAGGTGATCGACTCGCTACACATTGTAACTACTACCATATAAAAGATATACAATTATTATGAACGTCAGATGCAATAACCCACAAAGTAAGAGAAGATACAAGACAGAGCAAATCCTACACACACCCCTCATCACTATAAAGGATTAGGGTTAGATTTGAAACTCTGCTTAAATTTCTAGACCGCAACCTTGACCAACTGACAATGATTTTGGTTTACATGCTCGTCCTGTTCGGACAAGATAAATGAGAATAATGCGTGCCGGGGCATTTTTCTGATGTCGACAGATGAACAGGTAACAAATAACATTGTTTTCGTAACTAGATGACATAACAGAAAAAGCCGAATTTTTAAGGAAGTTTCCTACATAGGAATTAGTATAACTGAAAATTAAAATATAGTGTAAATATATTAGTGAAAA
>CAJDSM010048780.1:8041-19965 GCA_903981925.1 Ostrea lurida | reverse complement strand
TGTGGAACTATATATCTTCTGTATGGAAGTTACAAGGTTTGTGGAGATTTCATTTTTTACTTTCTTTCTTTTAAAAAAAATTAAGGCGGGATGCGGGACTGTGACTTTTTTTTTTTTATTTTTAGTTGAGGATTTGGTTGATGTATACAGCATCGATTCCTTTAATTTGTCGAAATTTTTTTAAAGGATGTAGGAATCGGCCGAGGTTTTTTGGTTCACTTCTGATCACTCAATGGCGCGTGGAAAAATAAAGAGTTGTGATAGGCAAATACTTATAACATTTTTCTCTTATTCAGCAATACTGTCTGTTTGGTTTTTTGCTATAAATGAAAAATGATGATGCAAGTCTGATTTAAAAGCCATCTCATCTTTCAACTATATTTGTGTGAAGAGAAAGAAGTGAGTGGTTTTAGGCCCCAAATGTCTGATTATGTTTCTATTTGTAATTATAGTCGTTGAGAAAAAAACAAAAAATATATGTAATTTACTAAACAGATGACCTTTTTTCCAAATTACGATCAGCAAAAACATGGCTGCGGAAAGCTTCATTGTCCAACAAATCTTTGGCCCGTCTTTTGTATTCAGCAAGAACTCTGGGTGGCAAAAACTATTTTGAAAGTGACCATTATTAAGAGTGGTCCTGGCCCAACATCGAGTCCACTTCATTATTAATCCAAACCTTCTATTTTTGAAGCAAAAAAATTTATTCGTCTAATTTCGTTTTGATCAAGCGGACAATCGGCATGAATTACCCCCCAATATGTAGCCTATAGGCTGGTTAATTATACCAGCCGATCCACAGCAGCACACCGTAAAAACCCCGCCCACACTTAGTTACGTCATAGCAAAACAAAACGGAGAGGACTCGGACAAAAAAAAAAAATGGATAAACAATGGGCCCGGGTCGACTGTAAATGCTTTGGTGGTGATTGATCCAGTCCGGCAATTTGGTAGATTTATACTGTTTAAAAAAAGATTCCAACTTCTAAACTTTGAGAACAACTGAAAAAAAGAACAAAAACAAGAACCTTGGAGGGGGAAAATTCCAAAAACTCCAATAAAAAACACAAGCATATATGGTGGCAAACTTAAAACCACCACTGAAATTATTAATTAGACTCAAGGGAAAACTTTCCCAAGACATAAATGTAAAGGCCAAAAATAACGACGCAGTTACAAATCTACGTATTCCCAAATAGATACAAAAAACAAAAGTTGAGCGAATAACGAACGACCCTGGGACACAACACCAAAGGTAGGATTTTCAAGTGTCCTAGGAGGGGTATGCATCCCCATGGTTGACCGGTCACCACCCGCCGTGAGACCCATTTATCTTGATCAGGTAAATGAGTGTAGTTCCGTACGTCTAAAATTCATAATATTAGGACCTTGGGCACTTGATAACAGGAGAAAAGATAAGAAAAAACTCAACAAGTGTTTATGCCTGTCCCGAATACGGAAATTTAAATCCATTGAAGGGATTGTATCATCAATATAATATATATATATATATATAAAATGATTATTGTGATTGAAAAACCATCTAGTCATCAATTTTATAATATATATATTATAATATTATATAATATATTATATATATTATATATATATTATATTATATATATATATATAATATATATATATAAATAATATATATATATAATACCAACAACACTTCAATGACTTCAAAAGTGTCGGAGCTATTTGGAATAGATGCAAGATTCAGAATAATTATAAATCATATAAAGCCACTCTCTAGAATGACCCAACGACACGAACAACTCAAACCTGAATTAAGCGGTCCCCATACCAGAAAATAACGTAAGAAAGCAATACCATAAAACAATCAATAAGTGTTTGTATTAATGTGTTACTTTATTTAAAATGAAAAATATCTTGAGGAGTGAAATCGATGTTCATATCTGATACGTTGTAGGATTCCTTACATTTTTCAACAAGACTGTTGTTATTATCACTGACTATCACGTGATGTGATGTAAGTTTTCAGAATTTAACAAAAAAGAATGTATTAATTGCAAAATTGCACGACATTCGACTAAATGCAGCGCGAAACCTTTTGGATCTTGAGAAATAAAATTAGGCTTTTTAATATTATATGAAAAGTGTTGGGAAAAATTCTTCCGAGGTATAAAGAAAATGGTTTAAAAATGCAATACAACGCGACATACTTTTTAAAAGTTTCCACAGTAGGCAAGAAATATTATTGTATACAGATAAGTTTCTCCCTTTGTGTCAGAAAGGAAGTTTGTTCCCATCACTTTTTCCTGTTTTTATTCAATTTGAACCGTAAATAATAAATTATAATCTTCCAAACATTGCATGCATTGCGTAGTCGTTTGCAATTTTCACAGTTTCTCAACTCGGTCGTAAAGAGGTTAATATAGATTGAGGATGTCTTAAAACGGCAAGTGAGGATCGGAAATAAGGCAGAAGAATGCTAGGGGCGATTTCAAAAGTTAAAATATGATATGGAATATTAACTACCATACATTTCTATCTATAAAAAATGGAGAGTATTTGGTATAAGAAAGGAAAAGATAGCATCTATATATAGGAGAAGAAAAAGAATGTTTCATGATGATATAATGTCACTTTCTTGAATAACATTATATAAATAACGATAAAATATTTTTATAACATTCTTCCCCGCGATGCAACTGGTAAAGAACCTGTCGTCAATGACGTACTTTTCAATTGTGGGACCGTCAATGGTGCAAAGTTGCACAGGAGGTAAATTTATTATATACCAGCACTGAGATAGTCATTGGAAGCCTTAACTAGCTTGAGAATTCAATTGTCCAAATTTTCGGGACGAAACCTGTCCTTCTTCAGGACGAATTATGTTTTATTAAGAAACTACATTAGAGATGAAAAACAACAACAAATAAAATCAAACACTAAATTCTTACACTACGGAATGATGGGAGTATATACTGTCACATATTACAATTGGAGAAAACAGTTACATGAGAAAACATTTAAACACGTAATGATAAACAATGACAGATAATTAACTAAACTAAACCTGAACTATATTTACAGTAATATGCATAGCTATTCTCATCCATTGCCTAATAACTAATAACTGATTCAGCGGTGTATGAGACTAATATGTACATGGAAAACATAAATTTAGTCACATGTAACTAAATAATTCAAATAAAAACCACTGACGTCATTGAACTCTGGAAGTTAATAATAATTAATAACATAATTTCCACAGCACAATGGTCACTTTAAAAATGTTTGCATGGTCAGCATCTCCAGCTGGATTGGAACTGTGTGTTGCAACCAATATTGGACTAAACAAGGCCTTTGTTATTTATGTACCATGTAACGCACGAACCGGTTTTTGTTAGTTACGAAGCGAACTACAATTTACAAAGTAGTAATCAATCATAAATATGTTGCATAGTAAAATTACCAATCCCATAATAGCATTCTTCGGATAGTTACATGAGTATGGTGCTAGCTGCCAACATGGTTGTTGCCTGGCCCCCATGTTTGGTTGGCCCTTTTTGGAAACAGGGTTGTGCTATAAATAAAAACTCTCCTGCGTTTTTAATGGGCATGGGACACATCTGGAACTAAATTTTAACAATTTCCACTTTCAATAGTTTTAAAAATGTTTAATCAAGTTACTTCTAATTGTCAGCAAAAAAATTTAAATGTTAGTTGTCGAGTTGCAAACTACATGTAAGATATAAGCGCTTCACTTTTCTATGTTATTGCAAACAAGGCACGCCTTGTTTCGGTTTACATAAAGATTGCTTCACAGAAAAATACCATGTCTAAAAACAAAATAAAAGAAAAAATAGAAACTGTTTAATTTCTGTTCAGAATGAACTTATAACTTATAATTTGACAAAAACTGCTTTAAACGAAACGTTTACTGCATATTCTAAAGATTGCCACGAGTCTTGTTTACATAACAAAGAATTGTAAATTGTAAATCAAGCAACTGACGTTCAAATTTTTGACTGACCATTAGAAAAACCGAAGAGCAGACAATAATGGGTCCCGTTGAAGGGGGATGAATAATTTTTTTAAGCGAAAGATGTTTTGAATTGTTTTGAAGTGTGCTAAGTGTAAAATGATGTCCAAAATTTTTTCAGCTCAATTTCAACCAAAGGAAGAAGTGCTCCTTTTTCTGATCACCTTTTGTCTGTTCTGTCTAACTTTTTCATCATTTACACATCTTCTCCAGAACGCTGGGCCAATTTTAACCAAACTTAGCACAAATTATCCTTGGGTGATAGAGATTAAAGTTTTTTCAATGACAAGACCAATGTCTTCATGAAAGGGTAGATTCATGAAATATGAAAGTTCCTGAATAGTAGGAGATTCAAGAAAAGATTGTTTAAATCATGACCACGGGGTAGGTTGGGGCCATATTAGGGAATCAAATTTTTACATGCCTAATGGAATTCCAAGGTTTATTAATTAGAACACTTGAGTAAACTCAGGAAAACCTACTTTGCAATTGGTCTTTCGTCATCGCGTCCGTCGTCGTGCGTTTAACAATTGAAACATTTTAATTCTTTCTTGATAATTCCCGGTCCACTGGCAATTCTTTTATTGGTATGAAGCATCTTTGGAATAAGGGTCACAACAATTTTAAAAATTCAGGTCTCTTGCACCCCTGGGGCCCTATGGGCGGAGCCAAACAACTGCTGAAAAGCTACTAAAATTTTCAAAAATCTTCCTTTATTACAACCGCAAACATGTTATGGAGAAGAAACTAAATGCATAAGTGGTTATGTAGAAAAGGAAGGACTTCTACCCAAATTTTGTATAAATTTTTGGTGATCCCCGGGAAAGGGTTTATCAACCCGCAGGTATTGGGGGCCAAAAACTTGGCACATTTAGGGTTTATATGTAAAACATTTGAAAAACTTCTTAAATGTAATATAGTAATTAAAAGCTTAAATGAATATTTTGGGAATGAACAGGAAAGTTTTCTATTATTTAATTGTATAATTTTATGGATCGTAGGGTAGGGAGTTTTGTATTAGGCTTAGGCCAAAATTGTCATTAATACAATTGAACATTTTTTTTCCTTCTTGATCATTATGCTTCCAATTTCTTTTTCAAATATGTTATTGACACAATCTTTGTACAAGGAGGACATGGATGAAATAGATTTCAGACTTTTGCTAACCCCCAGGGGCCCTAGGGTGGGAAAACTTGCCCAAAAAGAGACATTTTTTTAAAAAATTAAAAATCTTGTTTTTTTTACATCCCACAATTATGAGAGAAAATAAATGCGAATAGTTGATGTAGTGCAGGTAAAGTGATCCCTGGGGTTAGGGTTTTTCTGACACTTTGTACAATAGTTTTTTGAAATATGTAAAACATTGGAAATGCATCTTCTTTGATGCTATTTGATAATTCAATTTGAAAACTAAATGAAAAATATTTCGATATGAGTTGGAAGCTTTTTTTTTTTTTATCAAACTTGTAAATTTTACAATTTCTACGATAGGGGTTTAAATTTGGTGTTAAGGTGGTCCATAATGAAATATGTTAACACTTGGAACATTTTTATAAAATTAACTTTTTCTCTTAATACAAAACAGTTCCAATTCTTTCAAAAATTCATTGAAGCACCTTTTGTGCAAGAGGCCTCATACATTTTTAACTAATTCGGTCTCTTGCACCCCTGTTGCCTTAGGGGCGGTGAACAAAAAACTGCCAAACTTGATCAATTTACAAAATCTTCTTTACAACCGGCACCATGTCTAAGAGAAAATTAAATATTTATAGTGATGTAGTGCAAGAAGGCAATTTAATCAAAAGGAAAAAGGGAATTTGTAATCTTCCGGGGGTAGGGGTTTGACCCTAGGGTGGGACCAAACTTGGTACATATTACTTATATGTACAATTGAAAACATTTGAAAAACATCTTCAATGCTTTTGTTATTAATTTGAAACTTTAATGAATATTTGGAATGAACTGGGAGACTTTCATTCTAATCCACAGGTTAACAACGCCCCCCTTGTTGTAGGGGGTATGATTAGAATGAAAGTCTCCCAGTTCAATTCCAAAATATTTCATAAAGTTTCAAATTAATAACAAAAAGCATTGAAGAATAGTTTTTCAAATGTTTTCAATTGTACATATAAGTATATATGTACCAAGTTTGGTCCCACCCTAGGGTCAGAACCCCTACCCCCGAAGATTACAACTTTTTCCATTTTGATAAATGCATTCTTGCACTACATCACTCATAATATTTAATTTCTCTTAGACATGTGCGGTTGTAAAGAAGATTTTGTAAATTGATCAAGTTTGGCAGTTTTTGTTCCCGCCCTAAGGCAAACAGGGGTGCAAGAGACCGAATTATTAATGTATGAGCCTCTTGACAAAAAGGTGCTTCAATAATTAATTTGAAAAGAATTGGACTGTTTTGTATTAAGAGAAAAAAGTTTTAAAAAATGTTCAAGTGTTAACATATTTCATTATGGACCACCTTAACACCAAATTAAACCCCTATCTAGAATGTAAAATTTACAATTTTGATAAAAAAAAAAAAGCTTCCTACTCATTCGAAATATTCATTTAGTTTTCAAATTGATATCAATAGCATCAAAGAAGATGCATTTCCAATGTTTTACATATCAAAAAACTATGTACCAAAGTGTCAGAAAACCCTACCCCCAGGGATCACTTTTACCTGCACTACATCACTATGCATTTATTTTCTCTCATAAATGTGGGATGTAAAACAACAAGATTTATTAATTTTTAAAAAAATGTCTCTTTTTGGCAGTTTTTCCCCACCCCTAGGGCCCTGGGGAGCAAAAGTCCTGAAATCTATCATCCATGTCCTCCTTGTACCAAAGATTGTGTCATACCATATTTGAAAAGAATTGGAAGCATAATGATCAAGAAGAAAAAAAATGTTCAATTTATTAATGACAATTTTTCCTAGCCTAATACAAAACTCCTACCCTACGATCAAAATTTACAATTAATAATAGAAAACTTCCTGTTCATTCCAAATATTCATTAAGTTTTAATTTACTATCATTAGCATTAAGAAGTTTTTCAAATGTTTTACATATAAACCCTATGTGCCAAGTTTTTGGCCCCAAACCTGGGTTAGAAACCCTTTCCCGGGGATCACCAAATTTAACAAATTTGGTAGAAGCCTTCCTTTCTACAACATCACTATGCATTTAGTTTCTCCCTAACATGTTGCGGTTGTAATAAAAAGATTTTGAAAATTAGTAGCTTTTCAGCAGTTTTTGCTCCGCCCATTGGGCCCAGGGAGTGCAAGAGACCTGAATTTAACAATTTGTTGTGACCCTTATCCAAAGTGCTTCATACCAAAAGAATTGCATGGACCGGGAGTTATCAAGAAAGAATTAAAATGTTTCAATTGTTAACGCACGAGACGGACGACGATGGACGAAAGACCAATTGCAAATAGGTTTCCTGAGTTTACTCAGTGTCATCTAATAAACCTTGGAATGTCCATTAAGCATGTAAAAATTTGATTCCCTAATTGGCCCCAACCTACCCCGTGGTATGATTTAAACAATCTTTTCTTGAATCTCCTATATTCAGAACCTTTCATATTTCATGAATCTACCCTTTCATGAAGACATTGGTCTTGTCATTAAATAACTTTAATCTCTATCACCCAAGGATAATTTGTGCTAGTTTGGTTAAAATTGGCCCAGGGTTCTGGAGAAGATGTGTAAATGTGAAAAGTTAGACAGACAGACAAAAGGTGATCAGAAAAAGGGCACTTCTTCCTGTGGTGAAATTGAGCTGAAAAAATTTTGGACATCATTTTACACTTAGCACACTTCAAAACAATTCAAAACATCTTTCGCTTAAAAAAATATTCATCCCCCTTCAACGGGCCCATTATTGTCGCTCTTCGGTTTTTCTAATGGTCAGCAAAAATTGAACGTCAGTTGCTGATTTACAATTTACAATTCTTTGTTATGTAAACAAGCTCGTGGCAATCTTTAGAATATGCAGTAAACGTTTCGTTTAAAGCAGTTTTTGTCAAATTATAAGTTATAAGTTCATTCTGAACAAAATTAAACAGTTTCTATTATTTCTTTATTTTGTTTTTAGACATGGTATTTTTCGTGAAGCAATTTTATGTAAACCGAAACAAGGCGTGCCTTGTTTTGCATAACATAGAAAGTGAAGCGCTTATATCTTACATGTAGTTTGCAACTCGACAACTACATTTAAATTTTTTTGCTGACAATTAGAAGTAACTTGATTAAACATTTTAAAAACTATTGAAAGTGGAATTGTAAAATTTAGTCCCAGATGTGTTCCATCGCCCATTAAAAAAACGCAGGAGGTTTTTTTATTTATAAGCACAACCTGTTTCAAAAAGGGGCCCCAAACATGGGGGCCAGGCAACAACCATGTTGGCAGCTAGCAATACTCATGTAACCTTATCCCGAAGATGCTATTATGGGATTGGTAATTTACCTATGCAACATATTTATGATTAGATAACTACTTTGTAAAATTGTAGTTCGCCTTCGTAACTAACAAAAACGGTTCGTGCGTTACTGTACATAAATACAAAGGCCTTGTTTAGTCCAATATTGTGCACACACGTTCCAATCCAGCTGGAGATGCTGACCATTGCAACATTTTTAAAGTGACATTGTTGCTGTGGAATTTATGTTTATTTAACTTATTTATTAACTTCCAGGTTCAATGACGTCAGTGTTTTTATTTGATTATTTTAGTTAACATGTGACTAAATTTATGTTTCCATGTACATATTAGTCTCATACACTCGCTGAATCAGTTTATTAGTTATTAGGCAATGGATGAAATAGCTATGCATTTACTGTAAATATAGTTCAGGTTAGTTTAGTTAATTATCTGTCATTGGTTTATTCATTACGTTTTTAAACATGTTTTCTCATGTAACTGTTTTCTCCATTGTAAATATGTGGACAGTATATACTCCCATCCATTTCCGTAGTGTAAGATTTTAGTGTTTCCGATTTTTTATTTGTTGTTGTTTTTCATCTCTAATGTAGTTCTTAATAAAACATAATTCGTCCTGAAGAAGGTACAGGTTCGTCCCGAAAATTTGACAATTGAATGCTCAGCCTAGTTAAGGCTTCCAATGAACTATCTCATGCGGTATATAATAAATTGTACCCTCTGTGCACTTTGCACCATTGACGGTCCACAATTGAAAAGTAACGTCATGACGACAGGTTCTTTACAGTTGCATCGCGGGGAAGAATGTTATAAATATTTTATCGTTATTTATCTAATGTTATTCAAGAGTGAACATGTATATCATCCATGAAACATTCTTTCTTCTCCTATATATAGATGCATTCTTTTCCTTTCTTATACCAAATCACTCTCCAATTTTGTATAGATAGAAGTATGGTAGTTAATATTCCATATCATATTTTAACTTGTTGAAAATCGCCCCTACATTCTTTCTGCCTTATTTCCCGATCTCACTGCCGGTTTTAGAACATCCTCAAATCTATATAAACTCTTACGGACCGAGTTGAGAAACTGGTGAAATTGCCAAACGTACGCAATGCATGCAATGTTTGGAAGATTATAATTTTTATTTACGGTATCAAATTGAAATAAAAAACCAAGGAAAAGTGATGGGAACAAACTTCTTTCTTGACACAAAGGGGAAACCTTATCTCGTATACATAATAATTTCTTGCCATACTGTGGAAACTTTTAAAAAAGTATGTCGCGTTGTATTGCATTTTTAAAACCATTCTTCTTTATACCCTCGGAAGAATTTTTCCCAACAATTTTCATATAATATATAAAATGCCTAATTTTTATTTCCTCAAAGATCCAAAAAGGCTTCGGCTTGCATTTAGTCGATGGTCCGTTGCAATTTTGCAATTAATACATTCTTTTTTGTTAATTCCTAAAACTTACAACATCAGTGATAGTTCAGTGATAATAAACAAACAGTCTTGTTGAAAATGTACGGAATCCTACAACGTATCAGATGAACATGATTTCACTCCTCAAGATATTTTTCATTTAAAAATAGTAACACATTATACAAACACTTATTGATGTTTATGGTATGCTTTTACGTTATTTTCTGTATGGGACCCTTAATTCAGTTGAGTTTGTTCGTGTTCGTTGGTTTCATTTCTAGAAGAGTGGCTTTATATGATTTCTAATATCTGAATCTTGCATTATTCAATAGACTCCGACACTTTATGGAGTCATTTGAAGTGTTGTTGGTATTATAATATATAATTATTATATATATATATATTATATATATATATATAATATATATATATATATAATATATATATATATATATATATAATATTATATATATATATATAAATTGATGACTTAGATGGTTTTCAATCACAATAATCATTTTATATATATATATATATATTATATTGATGATACAATCCTTCAAATGGATTTACAATTCCGTTATTTCGGGACAGGCATAAACCACTTGTTGAGTTTTTTCTTATCTGTTCTCTGTTATCAAGTGCCCAAGTCCTAATAATTATGCATTTGACCGTACGGATACTACACTCATTTACTGATTCAAGATAATGGGTCTCACGGCGAGGTGGTGACCGGTCAACCATGGGGATGCATACCCTCCTAGGCACTGAATCTACCTTTGTGGTTGTGTCCAGGGTGTTCGTTATTCGCCAACTTTTGTTTTTTGGTATCTATTTGGAATTACGAGGATTGATAACTGCGCTCGTTATTTTTTGCCTTTACATTTAATGTGTCTTGGCGAAAGTTTTTTCCCTTAGTCTAATTAATATTTCAGTTGGTGGTTTAAGTTTGCACCATATATCTTGTGTTTTTTAGTTGAGTTTTTGGGATTTTCCCCCTCCAAGAGTTTTGGGTGTCTTTGTTTTCTAGTTCTTTCGTTGTTCGTCTAAAGTTTAGAAAGTTGAATCTTTTTTTAAAAGTATAATCTACCAAATTGCCGGACTGGATCATACCACAAAGCATTTACAGTCGACCCGGGCCCATTGTTTATCATTTTTTTTTTTTTGTCCGAGTCTCCCGTTTGTTTGCTATGGACGTAACTAAGTGTGTGGCGGGGTTTTTACGCGTGCTGCTGCTGTGGATCGGGGTATAATTACCACGCCTAGCTACATATCTTTGGGGGGGTTATTCATGCGATTGTCCTTGATCAAAACGAAAATAGACGATAATTTTTTTGCTTCAAAATAGCAAGGTTTGATTAATAATGAAGATGGAACTCGATGTTGGCGCCAGGACCAGACTTTAATACATGGTCCACTTTCAAAATAGTTTTGTTGCCACCCAGAGTTTCTTGCTGAATACAAAAGACGGGCAAAGATTTGTTGGACAATGACAGCTTTCCGCAGCCATGTTTTGCTGTCGTAATTTGGAAAAAAGTGTCATCTGTTAGTAAATACAATATATTTTTTTGTTTTTTTCTCACGTACTATAATACAAATAGAAACATAACAGAACATTTGGGCTAAAACCATCACTTTTTCTTCTTCACACAAATATGTTGAAAGATGAGATGGCTTTAAATCAGACTGCATCATCAATTTATCATTATAGCAAAAACCAAACAGACAGTATTGCTGAATTAAGAGAAAAATGTTATAAGTATTTGCCTATCACAGACTTCTTTATTTCCACCGCGCCATTGAGTGAATAGAAGTGAACCAAAAAACTCGGCCGATTCCTAAATCCCCTTTAAAATTTCGACCAAATAAAGGAATCGATGCTGTCAACATCAACTCAAATCACCTCAAACTAAAAAAAAAAAAAAATAAGTCACAGTCCATGTGCATTCCCGCCATTTTATTTCAAAGGAAAGGATGAAAATTAATATCCACAAAACCTTTGTACTTCCATACAGAAGATTTATAGTTCCACA